>VDFB02336656.1:197039-384963 GCA_007258455.2 Sequoia sempervirens
GTAGTATGAAGCCTTGGTTCATGGTCTGATTCTTACATAATGAATGGGTGTAAAGAGAGTGCAAGCATTCATAGATTCAGAGTTATTTGTGAGCCAGGTCCGTGGGCAAGCAGTTGCAAAGATATAAGAATGAATTTGTACAGACATTGGATATGGGATCTGATTAAGAGTTTTGAAGCTTTCAATATACAAGTTATTCCCCAATCTCAAAATTGTGTTGTTGATCGAATGGCTTTAATCGGTTCACAATTTGAGCCATTTTTTGATTCAACAACAACGCATAATGCAGTATAGGTCATCGTTTGACCAACAATCCCTGACAATGATCAGAACTGGCAAGTATTTGAGGATGAAATTTAGATCGTTTCCTTTATATAGAAATTAGGAGGAGCTTTCAAATATTCATAGCTAGGAGCAGAATCTCCTAAAGAGTAGGTTATCTAGTTAAAAGGAAATAAGCTTCCTCAAGGTTTAATCTCCCTTGAAAACCTTTTTGACTGTGAGGATGCAAGAAATGGAAAACAAAGGTTCATTGTGGATGTGAAAGATTATGAAGAGCTTGATGTCGGAAGCGGTAGAAAGTTGAAAGTCGGAAGGGAAGTTCCATGGAAGGATAAATAAAGACTAAGGGATCTATGTTCTAGGTATGACAAAGTTATCACCTGGACCTATAATGATCTCAGAGGGTATGATCCAGGCATAATTCAGCATACCATTGACTTGGCAGAAGGATCAAAGCCAGTCCGACAAAAATAAAGGCCAGCCAATCCAAAGGTCAAAGCGTTGATGGCATAAGAGCTCACCAAATTGATCGAGTCAAGGATCATATATCCAATTAAGTATTCCACCTAGGTGTCTAATATGGTACCGATTCAGAAAAAGAATGGTGATATTAGGCTTTGTGTTGATTTATGAGATTTGAATAAAGCCTCGCTAAAAGACCACTACCTTTTGCCGTTAATGGAGTAGATCCTGAAGACCGTGGCCAAATCATAGATGTTTTCATTGCTTGATGGATTCTTAGGTTATAACTATAGGTATATGTAAAGGAAGGCAACCAACATAAAAAAAAATTTACTACTAAGTGGGGAACATTTGCATACTCAAAAATTTCATTTAGACTTTCAAATAGTGGTGCGACCTTTCAACGAGCAATAGATATTGCCTTTAGAGGATTAATTAATCTGATTATCTTAATATATCTAGATGACTTAATGGTCTTTTCAAAGTCAAAGGATGATCACTTTGATCATCTAGAAAAGGTTTTCTAGAAATGTCAACAGTTCGAGATTTCTTTGAATCCCAAAAAAAGTGTTTTTGGAGTACCCGAAGGTAAGCTACTTGGTTTTGTAGTATCAAAGGAGGGAATAGCAATAGACCCCAAAAGGGTGAGATCTATAATGGAGTTACACTTACAAGTAAATCAAAAGGAACTAAAGTATTTTCTAGGAAAGATTAACTTTTTCAGCAGGTTCATTTTAGATTTCGCAGGCATTATGAGACCTATCATGCTAATGCTCAAAAAGAACCTGATGTTCAAATGGACCCCCGAAGGCAAAGCAACTTTTGAGAAGATAAAGATAGCTATCTCTTCCGCTTCAGTGTTGGCTAACCCAAACTTTTCTAAAAATTTCCTACTCTATGTATACATCGACCAACATAGTATAGCTTTGGTACTTACTCAAAAGGATGAAGGAAATAGTAGAGAGCATCCTATCACGTTTCACTTAAGGACTCTTAAAGGATATGAGGCCAGGTACAATTTTTTTGAAAAGAATTTTTTTGTCATTGTTAAAAGCCTAAAGAAGTTTCAACACTTGGTGTTGGCAAATAGAATCACTATTCTTGTCACACATCCCAGTGTGTGGGAGTACAACACCGAAGGTGAGATAACCAAGAAGAGGGAAAAATGGATCACCAAGATCCTAGAGTATGATGTGGACATTAGACCAACCAAGATGGTTTGGGAAAGAGGCATGTGCGAATATCTTTTATAGGAATTAAGTTCCATAGCTGAGAGGAAGACCAATCAAGTCTACTCAAACTAGTTCGAGTCCGACGAGTTCTGGGTGGTAGATCAAACACAATATATGCAAAAGGGGCAGTACTCGACCAACCTTCCATCCCACAAAAGGAAATACTACCGACTGCAAGGCACTATTTATGTATTAATTGAAGGTATATTATTCAAGATAAACTATGATGGTGTCTTACTCTGATGCTTAGACAAGCCACTGACGGAAAGAGTTCTTAATGAATTTCGTAGCAGTCCTGAGGGTGGAAATTTTTCCGCCAAGACTACCACCTTGAAGATAATGCAAGTGGGATATTATTGGCCCTTCATGTTTTCTGAACCACACCATCTAGCGCAAAAGTGTACTCAATGCCAATTCTTTGTCGACAAAAGAAATAATTTTGCCTTGCCTTTAAGCCCAATTGTAACTGAAGAACCCTTTGCTCAATGGGGTTTGGATTTCGTCGAAATTATAAATCCTATTTCCAATGCTGGTCACAAGTGGATCCTTATGGTGACTGACTACTTCACAAGGTGGATGGAGGAAGTCTCCCTAAAAAATGCTATAGAGAGCGAGATCATCAATTTCCTTGAAGAGTTGGTAACCAGATTTGGTTCGCCAAAAACCATCATATCCTACAATGCTCAAGCTTTTGTAGGCTTGGGGATGTCATATTTTTCTATTAAACATGGGGTTTACCTTAAAAATTCATCAAATTACTACCCACTAGGAAATGGGTTAGTGAATTTGACCAACAAAAACCTAATTAGGTTAATCAAGTGCATCAGGTTAGAGTGACAAAGGGATTGGCACAAGTGATGAGCCTAGTTTTTGGTCTAGTTTTGGGTAGAATTCATAGTCTATTTGGTGGTTGATGTCATGAAATTTGATGATTTAATGTTGGTATTTGCATAATGTTTCCCTCAAACCATTGACATTTGACATTATCCTATCTTTGCAAGCTTTAATGACATTTGGCATATTATGTGGGTTACCTATATTGATTTTGCATGTGGTTAATGAATTATTCTTAGAGTGGTTATATATGTGTAGTTATTATGCGTATTGACCTTGACATGCAGATTTAATATGCCAAGTTGAGGAAGACACTGCCAGTTAGGAATGCACCATAATGTCCAGCTGAGGAATCACTCCAAGTCAAAGGAAGTTGAAAACAAAAGATTCTTCATGCAACTAAACATAACTACCCTGTAGTGGACCTTAATGATTGAGCATGCATTGGTGTTACTGTTGTCCTGGATTTGCGTATGGACTTTCATGTTTGACCAAATTCCATGCATGCGTAACCGCCATTGCTCCACTTCCCCCTGTTTTCCCTAAATGGCATCCTCCCTATCGTGGAGTTGACTGCCTTGTTTAGTTGTAGTATAAATAATGATTTGATGCTCCTTCTTTAGAAGGTTGCACAATTTGATATTGTACTCTCATTCTCTAGCTTCAGTGATACAAATACATTACTCTTTTGTATGCATGATTTACAGTGAATAAAATAAAGTTCTGAGTTCGAGCATTTGAGTTCTTAGTAGTTTAGAGGATAGTTATCCAAGGGGGCCTACTTGGTGAGTAATTCATCTTCTTAGTTTAGTATTACTTGTTGTTTAGTACTTAGTTAGAAATCTGGCATCGATTTTTCCTACAACCACTAGAAGTCCATTATGTGTATGTTCCTGTAGCCAATGTAGATAGAGTAGTTTCCTGTTTGTTGCTCAGATTTGTATTCCTATTATGTATTTCAGCTTAGCATAGTCATTGATTGATGTTCAACATTTGTTTCATTCCTTTTCAAGCAATTTACTTCCAGTATTGTGTGCTTAATTATAGAATAGAAATGACTACTTAAGAGTTCCTAGTGCACATACCGTGTTGGCCCATTTCAAGTTCATGTCCCTAGGTTGACAATTTAAATGCACCTTCGTGATGATTGAAATAGTTGTTCAAGTCAGATGTCCAATCTTTGAATCATGGCTATAAAGGCTTAGTTATTAAAATCATTGTAGGAGGCCAACATTTTTGGCGCCGTTGTCGGGGATGGCGCCAAGCTAGGGAGTCTTTTGGAGTCATTGGTAGTTTTCCTTGTTGTAGTGTTTCTTGAAGTTGTCTTTAGTATATCCTCATTTAGAAGTAATGACCCCCTTATTCTTTACCAATTCTTTGTGTGAGCTGACTGATAGTGAGTGATACTGCATGCATAGAGGAAAGAGAAGGGATGCTTATGGGAGATTCCTTCCTAGCAATCCTAATCCATTCTAGCTAGTTAACTATTAGAATCTACTAGAAGAAGAAGATCCACACCCCTTTGTTGATGCATATATCTTGATCTGACTAGCTCTGATGTCTCCTCTAAAGATCAAAATCAGCTCGAGAACCCCTTTGCCTTGGAACAACATCAAGCAGTCATGGGTGATGCAAATGGGAACAAACCCAACCAACCAGATTTTCCTTTCCCCATTTCCCATCATAATGAAGTTGACAACATCAAGAACATTCCTGGCTCAACACTCTCAAAGTTTTATGGACTTGTCATAGAAGATCTTGATACCTTCTTATTTGATTTTCACATACTCTGCAGGAGTTATGATTATACTACTGATGCCCATAGGCTTAAGCTATTTCCTACCACTTTGAAAGAGGCCTCATTAAGATGGTTCATGAGCCTAGGTAGAGATACCGTGGAAACTTGGGAAGACATGAAGACAAAATTCCTTGAGAAATACAAGGAATATTGCAAGGACAGTGACATGAGAGGAGGTGACATTTTTAGGATGCAACAAAAGGAAGATGAGAGCTTGGAAGATTACATTGCAAGGTTCTTGTTCAACCTGTAAAAGTCCCCACACCATGTACTTAATGAGGACTCACAAAAAATGCTTTTCTTGAGAGGAATCAATGAAAGCTGCATTGATGCCTTGGACCTCATGGGAGGAAGAGATATCTCTCAAGCTCCATGGGAGGATATCAAGAAAATATGCCAGAATTACTCTAGGGAAGCTTCAAAGAAAGGGAGAGCTTATCAATATTCCATGGGTAAGTAAACTACTGGTGGAGTTTCACGAATGGAGATCACTCATTTGCTGGCAGACTTCAAGCAGGACATTATCAACAATCTAGCTACTCAGCTAGATACACTTCAGACCAAGAAGAAGCAAGAGGATGTAGAGGCAGTGTTGACAGAGTATTGCCCCCATTGTAGACAAAAGGAGGACTGCAGATGTAAGATGTACCTAGCTAACCTTGAAAGCAAGTAGGTTTCACCTGAGTTCAAGCCAATTTAGATTGAAGAAGACCAAGTCTACTATGTTGCACAAAGGAAGCCCTGGGCTCCAAGACAAGGTATGCCACTAGATCCACTATCTTATGTTGGGCCATATTTTAATTCCTATTCATCTGGTAACTAATGGCAACCCCCATATCCATCTAGTTATGGAGGATATCCATCTTAGCCCTAGAGTAACCCTCCAAATGCTTGGCTCAGTCATCAGGGTTCTCCACCCCAGTGGCAACAATCTTAGGGGAATTGGCAACAATTTCAAGGGCATTGGCAGCCACCTCCAGGGAATTGGCAGCAAACAAATCAATGGAGAGGACGGAAGAAATGGCCTACTTAGACAACTAGTTACATGCAATCAACATCTCAACGCCAAGAAACTACTATAATGCCTCCACTTGGTAATCCAAGCTCAAATGCACTGAAACCTACTCAGCTACCAACTCAGCCCACACCCAATCCAAATAACAAACCACAATAGTAGCCTGCATATTTTGCTAATTCAAATCAATTCCCTACATATGTTGTGAGTGTAAGTGATATCCACTTGTGTTCAGCAACCACTCTACTAGCCCCTTCCAAGCCCATCATTACTGAGCTTCCTGCGGAAGAGAAGGAGCCTTTGAATGATCCTATTCAGCCAAATGCACCTAAAAGTACTGAACCAGTCCAAGCCAAGTAGACTGAGTAGGAACCCCAATTTCCTTATAAATTAGAAGTTTCCAAGAAGAAAGAAGAAAAGGAGGATACCACCTTTGATATCTTGGATTAGCTAAAGCATATATGTGTTCAGATACCCCTATTTCAAGCCATAAAGGATGTTCCAATCTATGAAAAAACAATCAAAAAGGCCTGTCTCAAGAAGCCGGGTAGGAAAAGGAAAGACCCAACTATAGTTCATGTGGTGGGCCAACTAGCCAATATCATGCTGGGAAAAGTGACTATTTCCAAGTATAATGACCCAGGAAATCCTATGGTAGCAGTTGTCATAAACAAGATCCAAGTAAAGAATGCTCTGACTGATTTAGGGGCAACAATAAATGTAATGACCAAGGACATCCTGCAACAACTAAACATTGCAAGTATGAGATCTACTCCTACTTTCCTACAGCTTGTTGATAGCTCTACTGTTAAGCTTGACAGTGTAGTGGAGGATCTTGTGGTAGTTCTAGACTCTTGGGAATACCCAACATATTTTATGATTCTTTCTCCTAAGGCTACACTAGGAAGGTATCCCATCATTCTAGGAAGGCCTTGGTTAGCAACTGCAGATACATACATTGGATGTTGTTCAGGTGACATGAACATTTCAGATGGGAGGAGAACTAAAAAGTTTGTTCTTTATCCACCTACTTAGCCATCTCATGATGAATATAATCCCATATGGCCACAAGTTGGTGAAGAGGTCGAGAAAGTTAATTCTGTGGCACAACTTATGATGCTAGGAAGAAAATCTTTCATACAGCTCCAAGATGAAGATGAAGTGTTGGATAACATCATTTAGAACCATTATGAAGTGGAGGAAGCATCATCTTCTACTTTGGTCAGGACACTTCTGCCTTCTCTTCCTGCAACCATTGTTCCTGCAGACATTCTTCCTAACAACGATCTTCCTGCAACCACTCTTTCTCCATCCATTGTTCCTACAACTAGAATTCCTGTAGCAACAAGAATGTTCCATACATTACTTCCGTATGAACTAAAGGTACCTTGTATTAATGAAGTAGCCATGATAGAGTTAACTACAAAAATCCAGGTGTCAGAGGGAAGATATCTGAATGTTAATAGTAAATTGAATGAAGAACAACAATTGTTATTAGCGAACTTATTAAGGGCCCATCAACATGCATTTGCATGGGATTATCATGATATGAAGGGTCTGGATCCTAAACTTTGTACACAAAAAATATACATAAGAGATTATTGCACTCTAGTAAGACAGCCACAGAGAAGAATTAACCCTGCACTAAGAGAGTTTGTGAAAGGAGAATTGCAAAAATTACTAGATGTAGGATTTATCTACCCCATCTCAGATAGTCAGTGGGTGTCTCCATTAGTGATTGTGCCCAAGAAAGGAGGGAAATGGAAAGTTTGTGTTGATTATAGGGAACTTAATGTTGCCACCAAGAAGGATCACTTTCCTTTACCCTTCATTGATCAAATTTTGCACACACTTATAGGAAAGCAATACTTCTCTTTTCTAGATGGATTCAATGGTTACAACCAGATTCAAATTACACCAGAAGACTAGGAGAAGACCACATTTACTTGTCCATGGGGGACCTATGCCTATTCGGTACTCCCATTTGGCTTCTGCAATGCACCTGCAACTTTTTAGAGGGCAGTCATTAGCATATTTTCAGACATTTCTCATGATTGCAAGACCAAAACTTGTCCTTGAATAGTGAAAAGTGCTTCATGATGATAAAAGAAGGTGTAGTTCTTGGCCACTACATCCCACAAAGGAATTCAAGTAGATCCTACAAAGATCGAAGTAATCAAAAATCTGTCCACACCTGCAAAACAGAAGGCTGTTAGGAGTTTCTTGGGCCATGCAGGATATTATAGGCATTTCATCAAATATTTCAGCAAGGTAGCAGCACCATTGTATGCTCTTCTCACTAAAGATGCTGAATTTAAGTGGACTAAAGCTTGTGACAAGACATTTTCTGACTTGAAGGCAACTTTGACTCATGCTCCTATACTCAAGGGACCTAATTGGGAGCTTCCTTTCCACATCCACATTGATGCATCAGATTATGCCATAGGAGTAGTCTTAGGATAGAAAGAGGGAGCTGTTGAAAATGCTATTTACTTTGTCAGCAAAAATTTACAAGGAGTTGAATTCAATTATACAGTGACAGAAAGAAATCTTGACAGTAATTTATGCAGAACAAATTCAGAAATTACATAACAGGCTACCAAATATTCGTACACACTGATCATGTAACCATTAGATATCTCATGAATAAACCTTTGATCACAGGTAGATTGGCAAGATGGTTATTGTTGATGTAGGAGTTTGATATGACCATTGTGGATAAGCCAGGGAAGGCCAATGTTGTTGCAGATTTTTTTTCAAGGTTAACTACATCAGATGACAATCAACCTATATATGAATCTTTTCCTTATAAGCATCTATTCTCCCTTAGTGTACAAACACCCTGGTATGCTGACATGGCCAATTACTTCGTCACAGGTAGAGTTCCTTCTCACTTCTCCCCAAAAGAGAAAAGAGCACTTATTGAAAAATATTTTCCTTTCTCTTGGATTGCTGGATGTTTGTTTTATACTGGACCTGACCATGTCATGAGGAGGTGTGTGAGAGAAGATGATACATATGAAATTTTGCATGCATGTCACAACGAACCATGTGGAGGACACTTTGCAGCCAAGAGGATAACAATGAAGGTTTTGAACACAGGGTATTATTGTCCAACACTCCACAAGGATGTAGAAAGGTATACCAGAAAATATGATAGATGTCAAAGAATGGGCAGATCAACTAGGTCTGATGAGATGCCACTATTCCCTTAGGTAGTAATCACTCCCTTCGACAAGTGGGGATTAGATTTTGTGGGACCAATTGACCCTCCATCAAATGGTAAGTCTTATATATTAGTATTCATTGATTATGTGACAAAATGGGTAGAAGTTAAGGCCATGAAACATGCAAGAGATAACAAGGTTGTAAAATTTCTTTATGAAGAAAATTTCATAAGATATGGAGTCCCAAGAGAAATAGTAACTGATCAAGGAGCTCAATTCACATCAACTCTTGTTGCAGCACTAGTGAATGAGTACAATATAAGGCATAGGAAGTCCACTCCTTATCACCCCTAGGCTAATGGCCAAGTTGAGGTGACCAATAGAGAAATTGAAGCCATTTTGACTAAAACAGTAGCTGTCCATAGAAAGGATTGGGAAAATAGATTACGAGAAGTTGTTTGGGCTTATAGAACAACCTGGAAAACAACTACAGGCTTCACCCCATTTGAGTTCTGTATGGAAATATAGCTATGATGCTAGTTGAATTTGAATATAAGACTCTGCGGACTGCAGTAGAATTGGGGATGGATATTTCTGAGGCACAAAGAGAAAGAATCATGCAACTAAATTCTTTGGATGAGATAAGAAGAGCAGCCCTACTACGTACAAAAGTAGTGTAGAATCAGAGGATCAAGTGGCACGACAAATTTATTAGGGACAAGAAATTCAAACCAGGAGATTGGGCATTGCTCTATGACTCAAGATACCAGGACAATGTAGGAAAATTGCAGACAAGGTGGCTAGGACCATACGAAGTTGCTGAGGTCTTTCCTAATGGAGCTGTTCAACTTACTACCATTGACCCTGTCAGATTCAAGTTACTTGTCAATGGTCATCGCCTCAGATTATACCACTAGCCAGCTTCCAAAGAAGATTTCCTATAGCAATTCATCCAACATTTAGCATCAGAGCTTCCTATAGCCGAAGGAAGTGAACCTAGTGTCCCTCCTTCTAGCTAACTAAGGTGTGTACATTTCATAATAAAGACTTTCACTTATGTGGAAGTCCATTTCTTCATCCATCCGCCCATCCACCCATCCATTACCACCTTTCTCTCTCTTCCATCACTTCATTCCACCTCACCTCATTTCACTTCATTTATTGTTCAATTTATTCTCCAAAAAAGGCGAGTGTTACTTTATTCACGATCTTTGCAACAAATCTTCCACACATTCAGGTATGTGCGCATTAATTGCTATCTTTAATCATCTTTTAAGTGTGTTGATTTAATCACTATACGTTAGTATAAAAACTCATATAAATCCATTATTACGTGTCAATCACCACTCCCATCTCGCATGCATGGACACATGTCCAAATTTAGGTTGGGGGGAGGGGAAAGAAAAAGATGCAAATATTTTGTGAATTTATTGCCCATGTGTCAAATCATATTAGGCTGCATCAGAAATTTTAAAATGAGCTGATTTGAAAATTTGAAAGGACGGCTTGCATGTGTGAAGTGACAATAATTACAGCCACCATTTCTTCCTATCATAATTTCCCTTTATCACTCCTTTTCTTGCCATTATTTCCCTGTCGTAATCTTGAGTTGCAAGCAAGAAGGTAAAACAAAAGAAAGGAAATTCAGTCGACTCTGGCACTAGAAATTTAGCAGGTTGGTACTGGAATTTAGCAAATACTTCAGGAAAGTGCATTTGATTTACGAGAATTGCAGGAAAGGAGTTGTAGAGCATTTGTTTGATTGCAGACAATGGGAGGTGGGTTAATTCGAAATGAACCCACAGTGTATGACATTTTATTGTAGGATGCACAATGCCTAGCGGAATTTAAAAACTGTTGATGGTTAGATTACTTCTTGAAGCTGGATGGCTTTGATGAAAACATTTCCCTTGAATTTTCCCAGATATTTTCAAAAGGAAAAGCCATAGTAAAAGAGTTGGAAGTTGTGGCAACAGAGGAAAGAATTGCAGAGGTCACTAGGTTACATGTTCATGGTGAAAATTACCCTGCTTCTATTGACGCTAGATCAGCCAGGGATGAGTTTATAGAGCCAAATGACCCCCCATTGAGCATAGACAAACAGGGTGCAAAGAGAATGCCTCTTCTTGAGCCATGGAAGTAAATAGTTGTGTATGTTATCAAATACATCACTTGTGAAGATCGCCAGTCAAACTTGCATTATGTCCACTTCAAGCTTTTGAATCACATGAGGCACATGGAAGGAGGATGAATGTGTCCAACATGTTGTATAATCTTCTCTCAATTATGGCAGTCGAGACCCAAAAAGGTAGGGATAATTTTGTTTCCCACCATTGCTTGATTAAATTGTTAGTTGAAAAATCTCTACATTATGTATCTGGGATGACTTGGGAAGAGTTTATAAATGTTGATCAAATTAGACTTGAGCACTTGCAACCTAGGGCTTTGCCTCAACCCCGTAGTTCTAGCAGGAGAATAAGCATGACTAAAGTCATTCCTAGTGCTTCAACCTCTGGTGTTGGCTCTAGTGTGAATCCTCTTGTAGTAGAAGAAACCATAGAAATTAGTTCTTCTAGAATAGAGCACTCAGAAAAAGAAAGCTCTTCCTCAGATTGTAATGACGACGTTCCACTCGAAACCTTGATGAAAACTAGGGCACAATAGAGAGAGGTAGAAATGAGAAAAGGGAAGGGTAAGACAGCCTGTAGAAAGAAAAGTTCCAAGTTCTAAGAAGAGGAAGGATGATACTGTTCATCCTACAACCAAAGGAAAATGTGAGAGACCTCCCGGGAAATCAAGACCAACTGGGCCTGCAATTGGAACGCCTCCACAGGAAATCCCTAAACTTGGTGAGACCTCACATGAGGACCCTGAAGCTCCAATAGAGCAGGAGCATGTTGAAGAAGAAGACATATTTAGGAGAGCAACACATATAACACTGGCTGATCTTGCTAACATTGCAGAAGAATTGGAGGAAAATCAAGACTTCCTGTAGCATGAGCAATAGGTCTTGTAGCAATAGCCAGAACTAGAGCAGGAGTTCCTATAGCCTCAACAAGAACAAGAGTCCCTACAACAAAAGGAAGAAGAAACAACACCCGTGCAGCCAGAGATAACTGGACAGCTTGAGTCTATGCAGATAGTGCCTTATGAGGATCTGCCATCAACGAAAAGACTGGTAGGCATTCATAATCCTCCTGGTTTTACAATACATGCAACAGTCTTGAATTTATGGGAAGAAATACAAAGAAGGGAGGAAGAATGAAAAAGGGAAAAACAAAAATTGAAGGAGGAAATTCAAAAGAAGGATGAGGAGATAGAGGATAAAAATGCAGAAATTGCCACCCTGAAGCAGAGGGTGGATGATATGGCAGCTCTGGCACCAAATATTTTGGAATGTAGGACCCCTCCAAGGGTCTATGCTCTGCTCCTGAAAGAGAAGTATCTCTCTTTTAAGATTTCAAGAATTACCTTAGCTCTGAATCCTTCTATTGATACCCCTATGGAATTTTTCAATGCTTATAGGATTGCCTCCCCTGAAATGAAGAATTTTATATGTGAATTTTATTTGCATAATTACGTTGTCATAAAAGACCATGATTGGAATCCGTTGCTATATGTTGGGGATGTTCAATTGAGAGAATTTATGTCTTGGGTACAAAATGAGATTAGTTGGGGACAACAATATGGTGCTTATAAGAAATTGGAGTTTGATATCCCTTTGCTTGTTAGAGCTGAATCAAGCAACCCAAGGGATATTTATAGAGAATGACATAGGATGTTTCTTAGACCAAGTTATGGCAATAGGATCATGCCTTGGATTAAGGTAGTTTACAATGAGTATGAGGTAAAGACAACAACAAAGGAGGAAACCATGAGGAGATGTTTATCACAAAGATGGAATAGTTTGACTGATGAGTTGAAACAGGTTGAGCCTCATTCCATCCACAATTATGCTGCAACACTAAAGATGATTGATAGATATATTCAAATTGGGAGAACTTAGGGATGGTCTTGGCTTCCCTTGACTTTCTAGCCACCCATGCTCATGTGGCTCGTGCCAAATTTTAGATTCTACTAGTATGATATTGCTGCAAAAAATTAGAGATGGGACATATTTGACAGATTGGGAGGATTCTATTGGGATCCTGATTCATGCACTGCAACCACTAATGTTGGAAAAATCTCAGTTACAAATTTCAGAGCCTTGACTAAGCAGAAAAAAAATCCTTCCCCTGCTGGATGACCAACAAAACGTTAGGTTGGGGGGAGTGATGAGCTTAGTTTTTGGTCTTTTTGCTGGTTGATGTCATGAACTTTGATGATTTAATATTGGTATTTGCATAATGTTTCCCTCAAACCATTGACATTTGACATTATCCTATCTTTACAAGCTTTAATGACATTTGGCATATTATGTGGGTTACCTATATTGATTTTGCATGCGGTTAATGAATGATTCTTAGAGTGGTTATAGATGTGCAGTTATTATGTGTACTAACCTTGACATGTAGATTTAATACGCCAAGTTGAGGAAGACACCGCTAGTTGGGCATGCACCATAATGTCCAGCTGAGGAATTGCTCCAAGTCAAAGGCATCCGACAACAAAAGATTCTTCATGTAACTTAACGTAATTGCCCTATAGTGGACCTTAATGATTGAGCATGCATGGGTGTTACTGTTGTGCTGGATCTGCGTTTGGACTTGTGTAACTAACCAGATTCCATGCATGCGTAACCGCCATTGCTCCACTTTCCCCTGTTTTCCCTAAATGGAATCCTCCTAGTCATGGAGTTGACTCCCTTGTTTAGTTGTAGTATAAATAATGATTTGATGCTCCTTCTTTAGAAGGTTGCACGATTTGATATTGTACTCTCATTCTCCAGTTTCAGTGATACATATACATTACTCTTTTGTATGCATGATTTACAGTGAATAAAATAAAGTTTTGAGTTCGAGCATTTGAGTTCTCAGTAGTTTAGAGGATAGTTATCCAAGGGGGCCTACTTGGTGAGTAATTCATCTTCTTAGTTTAGTATTACTTGTTGTTTAGTACTTAGTTAGAAATCTGGCATCGATTTTTCCTACAACCACTAGAAGTCCATTATGTGTATGTTCCTACAACCAATGTAGGCAGAGTAGTTTCCTATTTGTTGCTCAGACCTGTATTCCTATTACGTATTTCAACTTAGCATAGTCATTGATTGATGTTCAACATTTGTTTCATGATTGAGGAAGATAGAGAAAAAGCATATGGATTCATGATTGGATGCCAATAGACAGTAAAGTGATGGTTCGATAAAAGACCTCTAACCTATATTTTAGGGAAGGGAGCCTGGTACTAAAGTACAATGAGCGCATTGTGAAACTAGGACAACATACAAAATTTGAAGCATTATGGAAGGGACCCTTTTGAATCAGCGCATGCAAGGAAAATAATGCATATGGACTTGAAGATATGGAAGGTAATTCTTTGGATATATCGGTGAATGGTATTTATCTAAAATTATTCCATTAAAATACAAAATTCTTTAAAAAATTTAACAAATATATACCATATGTAATTTTTTTTTGTAAATACGTTTTAGTTTTGAGAATAGCACATAGGTAGAAAATTATTGTATTATATTATATTCATTAAAAATTTACAATGCAATACAAGCCCTAGGCTTAGATTTAAACATGAGGCCCTCTCAAGCAAACCCAAGAAGAGACAAAGAAAAAAGAAGCAAAAAGGAGACAACATGAAAAAAACAATAAAGCTAAGCCTCCAGTCATTGTAAAGCAGTCGAAGCGGCTTGTTGTTGGGTTTTTCTTCTTCTTCTTCTTCTTCTTCATCTTCTTTGTTAGGATGTAAAAGGGGGGTGAACACACATCACACATGGGCTTGACACAACACAGATAGCAAGCCTAGTCTCTGTGGCTATACACCAGAAACTCAAAGTGCTTTCTCTAGTCAAGCCCCAAAATGCTCTCCACACCGTACTCCTGCAGGAGGTAGGTGGCCACTGGCTGAGATGATGAATGATGCCTCTCAAGGTCCATGGTGTGAAAGTCGATAAGGAAGGGAAACCAGGGTACGCCTATCCCATAATCCATGTTCCTGTGGATATCTATGGTGCCTGGAATGCCAAAACCAGGGATAACTACCTCCATGATTTCATCGAGCCCTTCCATTAGCACAAAGTTAAACATCTAGTGGAACAATTCAATTATCATGGGCTTGGCAATGTTTAGCTCGAGCAGGGAAGTGACAAAGTGAGAAAGTACGTTTCGGTTACTCCTCAATTGGTTCTCATTGTCAATGTAGTCCAGGCCAACTACCCACTTGAACGCAACCAAGCCAAGACAGTCACACCTCTTCACTAGGCGTTTAATTTTGTCATTGGTGACCTCTCCCACAAAGCAGTATTGTGGCCTCCTTGGTAGAAGCTAAATAGGAGTGCCTAGGACAACTGACTTTATGATAAAGCAGTATATTATAATGGAACGGGAGAGAGCAAGAAAAGCTTAACTTAAAAGGATATTTTTTTGAATGAATATTGCCATAAGGTGGCATAGCTATATATAGAAAGGATGTGCCAGAAAAACCAACCAACGGGAAGTCCATTTTTGGCTAGACAACAATGAAGAAAATACCAAAGCAGTCAGAGGGTAGGAGATGAATCATACAAAAAATATGACAGAAGGTCTTGAGAAATAAATTTGGGCGTTGGGAGTAAATGCTCTCATATGCCGATTGTTGACATGTGTCCTTTGCCATCATTAGCACCAACTAGCTTGTTTATATGAAAGACATGGATTAATGTGTTAACTTCTAAAAAATTAAATAGGTGTGTCTTTTCAAAAGTACCTTGCATTACTTAAGCATGTTTCTCATAACTAAAAGCACGCTTCCCAATACAATGAGCTTATTTGTGAAAGAGGTGGTGGGTAGAATGTACTAATTCCATTCTCACGATATTTTTTGAATTCCAAGGGATACGGATCTCAAATCCCAATGTATCATGTTGGTGGTAGCATTTAATGGACCAATGGTAATGACGTAGCCTTAACTGTGTGTACGTGCAAGGGAATTAACTACACCCAAAAGCATATTTTTCTAAGTAGAAAAAGGCAAGTGGTTGTTTCATTGAAGAAACTCTCTACAACTTATCGACATAGCCATGGTGGAGCCATCAACATCTGGTAGGAAGGTTGGAACCTCATCAAAAAAGTTGGGTTACATCGATATCTTTGGGAGGAATTCATTTGCCAATGCCCCGGTGCCAAGGAGTGACCTTTTCAATTTTGTAAAAAAGTGCAACCAAATAAACGTTTCGGGAGAGAGGTGGTGCAAGATTTTTCCAACATTTTCAACCAAAAATTGGTGGCTAACCCTAAAAACCTTAGGGAAGGGGCACTCCAAAGAATGATAAATCATGGTTTATCTGAAGGCTTCACGTCTCGACTATGGAATTGTGGCTTGCCATAGTTCATGTTGCCTGCTGTACACCCATGCCTGAAGCTGGTGGACACATGTGCCAAAAGATTCAACAAGCAGACAAGAGCCATTCTAGGCAACAATATCAAAGTCACAATTTCTACCATAGCCATATGGGATATGTTGTGTATCCCTACAACTTGGGGTGCTGAACGTTTTGATGAAGGAACGATGGAAATTTTCTGGGAGGAAAAAACCAAGAAAGGAAACTTTTATGAAGATGAAACAAAGGAAAGACCAAAGAGAGATCACTTTTCTTTCCCTCTTGCATGCAAAAAGTTCAAGAAAGACAGAAATATAGGCCTTGATGATGATGAGGATGTCCATCCCTTCTAGATGGGCCTAGCTTTCATGCTCAAAAGGGAAAAGAGTCAGAAATACTATGATTTTTCTGATGTAGTAGCTAGAGGGATGCTGGAGCAACTAAAGACCTATGATTCTGAGTATAAATTCAGGTATTCTTCTTTCTTGGTTCACTTGATTTTGCATCAAAATTCTAAGTTGTTGGAGAGAATTTTTTCAGTGTCTAGGCTTGATATAAATAGCTTCTATTAGCCAGTTTCTATGTGGAATTATGTACTATCCAGAACATGCAATTACTATTATTTTGTGGATTATTTCATGAGGTCGGTACTTCAAGATTTTCTCCCATGACCTAGGGGCATTTCTCTCTTGAGATTTTGTAGTGGATGAAGACTCCAATGACCTTGGTGGATTATTTCTTTTGTGAGGATTTTATGTTTATTAGATTCCATGGTTTCGCCAAGGAGCTTTTCAGATTGCCCAAATTTGTAACAGATAGAGTATTTGCATCAGAGGCATGCTGTCAGGCAACCCTTTCTGACAACGCATATGGTGCTAGAAGGAATAAGACAAGGCTATACCTGATCCCCCTTAACATCGCCAATAGTCAAGTGACACTGGGGAAGTGGAAGGTGGAGGGTGAACTTACAAACCTTCTAGCCATCCTAGGCTTGGTCCTCATTTGGGACACGTGGAACTACAATCCAATAAAACATCGCCTGATTCTGAAACATGAGAGTTAGGAGTATTTTGAGTGGAGGAGTCTGACTCAGGAAAGGCCAGAAGTATACATTGACTTGGCCCGCATACCACTCAAATGACCAAAATGGCTAAAACTCTATGTAGTACAAGTAGAGTATTAGGGGAACCTCCCAATGGGTAAACCCCTCAACATGCAATTGAGATGCAAGGGATGGTCGGAAAGGAAGAAGGAAAAATTCAGGAGGTTCCGACAAGAGATGAGATGCCTTAATGCCCTGTTTAGAGATTTTCAGCCACATGATGAAAGGTTCGAAGAGATTTATGATGAAGAGGTCGATACCGACAATAGCAATCGAGAGACAAGTCTTGAGATTGAAGAGGAGCAACTTCCATGTCGTGCTTCTTGTCCTTAGGAATCCAATAGGAGAAGAGGCTTGAAGAAAAGGGACTCACAAGTCACATCCTTCGTCAGTGCCCGAAGCAAAGGGAAAAGAACCCGACGGTCCCCAAGAAGATCTGCTATAGTTGTCGAAGGCCAAGTTTCGACAGAAATAGCTACCAAAGGATCAAAATTGTACTAGTTTTGGTTGTGCAAAGAGAAGATGAGTCCAGGATCTAGGTGCACCCAATGCATCAGCCAAAGAAGAAGAAGTGGAGTATGTTATGCAAAGTGTGTCGACCACTGTGGCCCAGGTAATTTTTACTCCCTCTCTTCTTCCTGCCTCAGTGTCTCTGGTTACTCCTCTACGCCCATATGTAGAAAATAATCCTCCATCTTTGAACCCCGAACTTTTGGTCCTTGATGAACCCCTGACCATTTTTAGCAATTAACCCTATGAAGTATCCCCGTGTGCCAAACGATCATTATCTGCTTCGACCACTATTGATTCTTTGATCACCCTGTCTAGGGCCCCCATTGAAAAATTTAAATCATCCATGTTTCTAATTACTCCAGGTCCATTCACTTCTGGGAAAAAATCTCTCCTTCTGCCCATTTCTCTTTTTACCCCAACTGGTTTCCCCCCTAACCAATCACAATTTGGTATCCCACCTTTTTCCATGATTACACTCCCATTTTCCTCCCCACGTGCTCATACGTCTGAGGTTTCTCCTTATGTCACCCTTCTTGGTCTCCCTCCAGGTGTTTCCATTGTAGCACAAAGCATCAACACCCCACAGAGTCTCCAAGAGAATTTCAATGCAACCAAGCAGGCCTGACAAGCTAGAAAGTACAAACAATTATTAAAGAACATTGCACTGCCGACTACCAAGAAGATTGAAGCTTGCTTTTATGAAGAGCAAAATTCTCTGTTGATCACTACCATGAAGTCACTCGTGTCTGAGCTCAAGGGACAAATGCATATGAAGGACTATGAGATCAGGGCCATGGGTCTAGATTTGAATGAAACCCACCCGCGTGACAAGGTGGTCCTAGCTAAGGCCACCCAATACGTGGTATATGCAGATTATAAAAGACTGGACTGTAAATTAAAGAAGCGCAAGACAGAGTTGATAAATGTAAGGGAAACAGTGAGTAGGTTGCAGACATAAATCAAGGCCAAAGATGTTGAGATGGCCCACACAAGGAAAATACATAATCAACAAGGGGAAGAAACTAAGTTGCTCAAGGAGGCCCAAGGTGAATAGGTTCAACTGTATGCTGAAATTGAAAAGTTGAGAGTTGAGCTTGCTATTGAGTGCCATATAAACATAGAGTACCAATGTACTTAGGAAAACATAAAGAGAGAGTTGGATGGCATATGATCTCAAGCTTCTGACAATCTACAAAAGGCCTAGGAAAAAGTAGAGAAGTCAAGACAAAGAGAAATAAGAGATCGTGTTCGATTTGTAGGCTTGTGACCAAGAGATTAGACGATTAAGCTCTGAACTAGCGAATGCCCTCCGAGAGAAGAATCAAATGGATGAGAATGTAAGAGAGATAGAGGCTCAGTTACATCAAGAGTTAACTATTGCACAAGGGTCTGGGACCCTCTCGGTATTGAAGAAGTTGATATCCACACACTAGGAATGAATCATAGTTGCGATTGCTATCCTCAAACCAACCCTATAATTTTTGAGGGATGCTCAGGAATTAAACAGAAAGGTTGGCTCGCTGGCCGACCAAATTCTATAGGTATATGATCCCTGAGTAGTAGAATTGCAAAGCCTAATTTGAAGGCTGTGTATGGCCACTGATGAGGCCCTAAGAAGTGCATGAATTTTGAATTGAAGGGCTTCATCGAGTAAAGAAAATGAATTTGTCAAATTCCACAAGGTCGTAGCAAGAAGCGAGGAATGTCAGGCAGTGTTGGAAAAGAAGAGTCTTGGAAATGTTAATGTCAACCAAAATGCAGACATAGGTGCTATGGCCAAATTTTTAAGAAGCAACATTAATCCTAAGAAAATGGTCAATCATGTCACCAATATCTTCAAGGTAGGAGACACCCCAAAAATGGAGACAAAGGTTAGATAATCTATCTTAGAATAGAACAATATTGAGGGCTTCAAAAATAGTATTAAAAATCATGTTGTTATTAATAGTTACAATAAGAAATATTGCTTCAAAAAAATAATGTGAATGGTATTATGCTAGAGACTTGAATATATTTTATACTAAAAATCATAATGCACTAAGTGGTGTGTTGAAAAGCATCCAAACTCTAGGAATGCATTGTGGAAAATTGGTTATTTTTATGTCTCTTGTAAGCTAAAATGTATGATGACATTAGATTATTGTCATGTAGAATGTCACCTCTATGCAACTAATGGTGTGAGTGTTTATTATAGATATTATAATACATGAAGCATTTTAATTTTATAACAAAGATCATTCTTAAATTTCTAATTTGTTATTCACTAAATACATAACATTTCTATAAAGACTTTGTCTTTCACTTGATTTTTTATTTTATTAGAGTATTCAACAAAAATAATGTGTCTATACTTATTGTGTGTGAAAGAACTATGTATGATAACCAATGTTTGATTATGCTTGAAATTTCAAATACAAGACATTTCATTATAAGTTCTTGTAATATATGTATTATTCGAGAACATGCTAACTAGATTAGATTTTTTTTTTGTTAGTCACTATTTTTATTCGTTTTTCGCATTGGCCTTGCAACTTGACAAGTAGTTATACATCCCCTTTCAATGTAATTTGTGAAGCATTTTTTCCTTAATCATTTTTGATATTCGGCTTTTATACGTTTTTGGATTTGGATGTGTCCACACTCAAAGAAAAAGTTGTTTAGAAAGGTGTGCAATGCGTCACATGGTGGCTGTGTGGATTTCATTTATTGCCTTCCTTTTGGGAGAGAGCCGAGACACGTGTTAGCTCTGCAAATATTTTCTCAAGGATGATTTTCACAAATTTGAGAATCCCCGCCCGCTCAACATGTCATCTCTTCGCTACGGGAAGTTTGCACTTTTAAGAAGCGATCTTTTTGGAGTTTGTTGGAGCATGCTGGGTCTTTTGGTTTTCAAGATGGAAACTTTGAGTTAGTTTCTTTGAGCCACATGATTGGTCAACTAGACTTTTTCCAAGCTGTTTTCTAGGATCTAATTGTTTTCAGATAAAGATCTTTGCTAAATATCTAAAGGGAATTAATGTGACAGTTGGGAATTAATGAGAAAAGATTGTCATGAACTGATTACAACCAGATTGTGAGCTATCAAATGCTAACATCTAGCAGCAATTACTTCTGGGTGTGGCGGGGGTTCTCTCTCTTTTCAGCTATAACTGGGAGGCGGCGACAAAAGGAAGGGGTTCAAAGTTCTAGTTTATTTTTCTTAAGAAAAAGTTTCTTTAGTTTTCTTTAGGCACACAAATATTTTCAGAAGTAATTGGTAGAACACTGCTTTTCTCTGGCATGTTATATTGTTTTAGCTCAAACTATTATTGGATTGGCATCTGACCTTTGTTTTCTAAGTTCATTTGATATTCAAGCACGAGCTATTTGGAAGAAATCTTTGAAACTATGCATGTTATGGCCTTTATCAAGTTCCTTCTTTATGTTTTTGTTTAGAATGAAAAACTGTGTTAAGCTGAATTCAAGTAGTTTGAGTAGTTGATTTCCATGTTGTAGGCTTATATGGTATGATAATAACTTGTGGAAATTGGATTATGTTTGTTGAACTTCTCTATTTTCCTAAAGGGTTATTTTTTCATATTATGTTGTAAGAAGAGAAAGAGTTTATGCAATCTTTGAATGTTTTTCTATTAACCTTGGAAATCTTTATGCTTGATCGGACCTTAATGAACACTTCCCATGAGGAAATTTGAAAGACTACATTGTGCTTATATTTAGCCTTTGTTGTTTGTTCTATTCCCAACCATGAAGGGTTGTGGCATTCTACGTCTAATATATCATTCATAGGAAAGATTGGGTTTGAAATGTTGTATAAGCTTTGGCGCATCGCCATTTTTATGTTTTACATTTACATTTACTTTTACCCTTTTTTCCAAAACTCAGAGAAGAGCCAACTTTCTATAAAAATCCCAGAGGTATTCAGTGAGGCACAAATCGGTCCCCCACTCGCTGAATTTCCCATAAGGTTGTCTAAGAGGCGCAAGCTTTGATGATCAACATAATTATTTTTCATTTATGTGTTAGATTTCTAGCTTGTTGTTTATTAATGAGATATTGAATTCAATCTAAAGGATATTGAAATTAATAGGTGTTGTATGTACAACTTATTCCATCTTAACCATTGACAAGACCATCCAACATATCAAATTTACCAACAATGATCTCCACTAACATATTATTTTTAAGAAGATTTGACTAAATATGAATAATTCTAACACAACCATGCCGTACTACAAGAGCATCATCCTCATCAATTAAATTAATTGTAATTAGTTTTCCAAGAAAAAATAATAATTTTGACTATATTCATTTACTTCTTTTCTTTTGTAGAAAAAGAATGGGAATATCGGATCTATAGGTGGAGAACAAAAGAATTTTTTATTCAAGTATAACAAGTGATTGTTTGTTTAGGAGCTTATATATTCTTTGATATATATATATATATATATATGTATATATATAATTTTCATTTATCTTTTTTTGCATTTTTTTTTATTAGTTGTAGTATATGATGTTCTCATTATATAAATTGTATGACATTATCTCACTATTTGTTGCTAGATTTTTCAAAACAAGATAATCATGGATAGGTTGAGGTTGATAAAACTCACCATAGAAAATGGTGTTAAGATTCCCAAAATAATTAATAGGTTTTTGCATTATATCCCATGTTGTTTGTCTATAGAATGTACAAATCTTGCACACATTGTAGTGTAGAAAAATGTATGCCTTTTACATTTTCACACTTAATTTGAAATTAATATTAAAATGGACTTAATGGTGCCTTATTTTGGTGTTGTAAAGTGTACCTCTTTACAATTTCACACTTATCTAGGGCTCATTTAATTACTTGAGCTTAATTTTCCTTAATTGGCCCCTTTAATTCAAATCCAAGCCTATTTTATTATATTTTCCTAAGAGAAAACACAACATTCGTTAATTCCTTAACATAACACTTCTCATTGAGCAATATGTATCCTAGGGTTGGGGACCTAAGATCCCTTCACCCATGGGAGAATGGGTCCTCCCTTTGATCTAGGACCTAAATTTAAATTATGTTTTTGACGATATTTTAACATATTCAAATCCATATTCAGATGTCGGCTTGTGATGTGTGAATTTTGGGAAATTAAGGTTACATATCTATAAATATAAGGTTATTTCACTATGTTTCACCTAGCAAATTGATCTAAGCAATCTAGAGTTTTTTAGACCATTTAAAGAGAAATTCAAGGCATTCAAGAGAATATTTATTGAAGATTTATTGCAACGATCAAGAACCAATTGTCACAGAGAAGTCTTCTTGCATCATGCATGTTATTGGAGCTAATATGATGATGTAGGTTTCATGATCCATTCAAGTATTCAAAGCATTATATCAAGTCAAGATTCAATGTTCAAGATCCACATCCATTGAAGCCATCTCATGCAAGTTGCAGATTTACATTCCAAGGTTTATTCAAGGGTTTGGTGAGTTGTGACATTGAGTTGTTCATTCATCATTCCTTTCACACTATTTTGTTTCATTTCAAGGTTTGATTACCAAAACGGGGTTTGAACAAGGCAAACCCCTATTCACCAAAAACAAAAAAAATCCTTCTTGATTTATATTTGTAGATTTAGTTGGAAGAAATCTTGAAGATCTCTTGAAGAGAAAAATTGGAGATCTTGTCACAAAAGTTGTCATCTCACAAAAAATCACTTGCAAAAATTATTTCTAGATTTTCGAACCTAAAACCTAGGAAAATTGAAGGATTTAGATCTATAATGCAGAGGCTCCCTAAAGTTGTAGATAAAACCTAACTTAGGACCCATTTGCCCCTAGGCGAATGAGTCCCAGATCAACATCATCAGCTGACTTTTGGTAACTGGTAAACATCATTTTTACCTTCTCTGATCTATGATCTGATTTTCAGTTCCATCAGTATTGAGCTTAATCTATTAGATCCAAGTAGTAGATTGCATTTTGAAGAAATATTTTACTATTTTTAGTTTTTCTCCCCAAAGTGTTGTTTGACTAGGACCCCCATCCTTGCAAAAAAATGAAATCTGTAGATTCACACTTTGACTTGATTCACCTGAGGGTTGATAGTCATTTCATTGTGTGGATCTCATTTCCTAATTAATTGAAGGAGAAATAGGTCCCTAAGTGGTTCATCAATCACATTTTAGTAACCCAAGGTCTACTTTTTCTTTATTTCATTTTGGTGAACCTGAGTTTGATCATTGCATTTTTTCTGATTTAAGAGTCAATTTTCACCCTAGATCTAGATCTTGCATTCATTTACATTGCATTGCATTGCATTGAATCTCATTTAGGGTTGTTTAACTTGCATTAGTTTTTATTTCATTTAGGGTTTTAGGATTTCATTTTTGCATCTCTTAAAATCTGAAAAATACAAAAAAAATCAATCATTTTGCAAATTATTTACATAGCATTGCATTATCATTCATTTGTATTTGAAAATTGCATCAAAATTACACATCAAATTAGGTCTCCTAGTTTGTCATTTTGTCATAATTTTCATTTGCATTCAACCTTAATTTCAAAGAAAATTTAAATTGTAACTCACTATTTTAAATCAGAATCTGGAAACCATTAGAATCAACTTTGAATTTTGTAAAACCATTTTAAAAAACCCTAAGCTAGGACCCATTCACCCAAGGGGGAATGATTCCCTAATCAAGGTTATTTCATAAATGTTTGGGCATTAAAACATTTTTTTATATATTACGTTTTGTTGTTTTCAGATTTATGTTTCAGTTTGTAGAATTTTTGTTACTTAGAATTGATCATATTGAGCTCCATTTGATAAATTTAGTGCATTGTGTGAAGTGAATTTGCAAGACATCATTTTCAGGTTTTTGCATAGCATAATTAGAAAATTATCTTTTTTGAAATCTGAAAATTGCATTTACATATTTGCATTGCACTTTACATCCTAGGTTCCTTCATTGCATTTCATCTTTTATCCATTTTGGGTGTACATTGAATTTGTGAAACTTGTATGAGCTTCACAACTTGGTGTCTTATTAGCAATACTACTGTGAGACATAGTTCAAGACTCATGTCATCCTGTGATACACCATTCTCCATGGATATTGGGTTCTCCAACTCTTTCACTCATAGTGTTGATACTAATCAACCCTCTATGGATCAGAGTCTTCATACCTCATTTCCAATGAATTCCCTACCCACAAATAATGTGCATGATGTTGAAACATTGGTTGCTAATGTATTACAAGAGAACATAAGAAGGATAGATGAAGAAATAGAAAAATTGTAAAACTTTGCGACTTCTGAAAACATTGCTAGTAGTGCCATTCTTTCTTTAGATAATGTGAGGAAAATGCTTGAAAGTGAACATGGAATAGAGATTATGCAAATTCTAGCTCATATTGTTGATAAGAACATCCCTACCATGACTAGTTATGCTCAATCTTTGGGGGTATACTCAAAGCCAAGGTGGAAATTCAATTCCTCCTTCCACAACCCTTACCTCTATTCTTACATACACTAGTACTCATGTTACTACAACCATCCAACCTACTAGAAAAGTCAACACTTCCTTAGGTATTTCCACTAGGAATCCTTCTACCTTTATGAATTCAAATCTCATACGTCCTCAACCATCCCGCCTCACAAATCTTCAATTCACCTGCCCTCCGCATACATACATCACTCCACCTTATTCACCTCCATCTCACAATACCAACAATGATCCAATCCTTAACACAATTTTGCAAAATATGTCATCCCTCCAACAACAAATCACCACCTTAAACCAAAACAACAATGTCCAACCTTCACAATTCATAAAAACCAATCTGATATCCTTGGAGATATTGAGAACACAAATGCCACAAGGTATAGAGGTTCCTAGGTTTGAGAAATATGGTGGGAAAGGGGATCCTATTAGCCATTTTTCCGCTTACACAACCCTATGTAGTGATTTCATTTTTGAAGATAATATCCTAGCTAAGCTATTCCCTTGATCTTTGAAAGATGTTTCCTTAGAGTGGTTTTGCTGCTTACCAAATAATTCAATTAGTTCATTCAATGAACTTATTGATGCCTTTTACAACCACTTCCAAATTCACATGGGTCCTAAGATGACTTTTGCTGATTTGATGACATGTAAACAAAAGGATGATGAAAAGGTCACTGATTTTATAGCATGGTACTAAATGCTTTATTCACAAATAAACATTAAGATTCCTGATTGTTGACCTTCAAAGAGTGTTTATTTCCATTTTGCAAGATAAAACCCAAAATAAGCTAGAGATGTTCAGGTTTCCATCCTTCACACAGTTGTGTACAATCCTTCATGATTACCAAAATTTGGTTAGTAGTTATGAAGTGAAAAATCCCTCTAACCATCCTGAAAAGTCCGAATCCACAACTTATCAACCTTTCAAGAAAAAAAATAAAGGATTTCTACAAATTAATCCCCCTCAATCAAATCAAAATGTTGACACCCAAGTGGCTGCTATAAAGATGACAAAACCATATGCCTTTGTGGATAGAAATAGACAATTTACACCTCTACTTGATACCCTTCATAATATCATGTTGCAACTCCTAGAAAATAACTTGATTTCCTTACCTCCTATTAGAGCTCCTGATCCTACTAAGCCCTTACCTCCAAACTATATAGTAAATGCTTATTGCCATTTCCATCGACAAAATGGACATTATACAAAACATTGTGAGCGTCTTAAACACCTTGTACAAGACCTAATTGATTCTAATCATATCCTAATTGGAGATGTTAATGATCAAGGTAATAAATTTGTAGCTCCTCCCAACCAAAATTTTCAAATCTTTACCAATCCTATGCGTAATCATAATATCTCCTTTGTCAAAGCTAGCGAAACAAAGAATGATGTGATGAATGTTGACACAGATGATGAAAACATGAAAAACAATAAGAACAACCTTATGGATGATATGATTACATTTATTGCTGCTAAACCTTGTAAGGTTCTAACTAATATGCCTCTTGACATTGCTTTCTCACAACAATACATACTTAAACATGCACCCGATGGCTTTCTTTACATAGCTGGAAGAATTAATGACAAGCCTACTAATGGGATATTAATTGATCCCGTCTATGTAGAGAATGTGATCATTGAAGAATTCCTATTTGTGCATGAGCTTTATTAGGATACATATGGAAAATCAAAAGCATGGATCAAAACACATAATGTTTTTTCTTTCCCTACGATTGGTTTGATAAATCTCCCTTTAAAGGTTGGATCGAAAGAATTAAATGTCTTATTCACCATCATCCTGACGTTGGATCAATTTTGTGTGAAGTTAGGCTATCCATGGATTTTCTCCATGAATTTGTCCCCTCAATTGTGCATAAATGTTTAAAGTTTCCATTTAGAAATGAGATTTTTACTATGCATCATAGTGGCTTTAATCCTATGTCTTCCCATGGAAATTTTCATTGGATTTCTTTTGGATTGATCCTATTGAACCTATTAGAACCCATGAAGACTTTTTTTTTTTTAAATCCTATCAAAAGTTTAAGGAAAAGAACATAGCATAATTATCCCTTAGTAATATGCCTCCACCCATGATTGAGCCTCATATCCTTGATGATACCATGATTGAACCAAAAGCTCTTCCAAGTAACCAAGACCAACCTTTGACAAATACTCCCCCTATTTCATATAAGAGACAATGAGATAATCAAACAAATCCTGTTGTGCCTCCTAAAGTCAAACAAGTTTATAAAGCTAAAGAGAAGGTGGTTGAACAACCTCCCATGGTTCCTTTTTTTCCTCTCTTAAGGGAAGAAAAGAAACCTATGGTTGCAAAACCCACTCCTAGACAATCACTTGGAAACCAAATGAAAATAAACTGAAATGCTAGAGAGCGTAGGCATAGACGCTGTGCTATTGCTCATTTGTTACAAGAAAAAGAAGAAAATAATAACATAGAAAATAAAAATACAAACTTGTCTCAAGCAATGGATGATGCCTTTCCACCCTCGCCGCAACATAAACAACAAAAAAATTCTATGGATATTGTCATTAAACCTCTTATTGTGGTTAACTTGGATGATGATAATGAAATTGCAAAGATTGATGAACAAGTGCATAATGAGTTGAATTCATTGTTTTCATCTTCTATGAGCTTAAATGATGATCCTCCTAATAAGAGTGTTGAACTTGGTGCTTTTCTTAGTTTGGCACTTGATGTTGTCCCTTTGGTTAGTTATCCGCCTTTTTCCTTTAGTATATAGTGATCAAGATTGGGATGCGGATGACCTGCTATAGGTTGACTCACATGTTCCTTACTAGTCTTATTTTTGTTTTTGATGTTCTTTGTGTGATTGCATGTGTGTAATGTGATCTCCCCGTACTGTTTTGTTTGATGTATCTTGTTGAGGTAAAAATAATCTCATCAATATAATGAACGAAATACCTTTCCTCATATCTTCCAGTCACCTGTACTTTTCCAATTAATTGTATTTAGGATTAGTAATTGATTTCTTTTTGTGAAAAGATGTACAATCTTTATTTCTTGAAATGAATTGAAATAAGCTAACCTGCACTAACATAATGGTTTAGTTTCCAAGTATTGTATAGGTTATTATGCACAATTAGTCATCATGCTTAGCCAAGTGGATTCAATGTAGACTTCCATACAGTTGAAGACAAGTGCCAGAAGAATAGGCACCAAAATTTTAGGGAGCACATGGTGGATCAAGTTTTTGAAGCTTTCTGTTATTTTCTGTTAAAAGAATTTACGACTCACTCTGAGCCTCTTTAATACTTTATGTTATGGACTTAAGTTGATTAGTTTGCTGAATTTAGTTGAAGAATTTTTCAGTGGTAATATTTACCATCTGAATTATAGGATTTTGTTAGCTGTTTTTGTATAAATATGTAACCATCAGAAGCAATGATACACAAAGAGAAATATCATTATGCTGTCATAATGTGTTCTTAAACTATGTTTTTGAGTTATACTTTTAATATGAATAAAGCAAGTTTTTCCCATCTCATTCTAAGCTATTAGTATTGTGAATAAAATCATCTTGAATGGAGTAATCTTGAAATTACAAAGTTTATGTGATTTGAGCTAAGCATAGGAGCACTCGAGAGTTGGCCACTCAAGGGATTGTAGAGTAGATAGATAAGTATTCCATTTTTAATTCTGTTGTTTTTATTTTGTAAATGATAAATGTGAGTAAAGTTTATTTTCATGTGTTGATCTCTATTAAGTTAAATCTTGTAGGTTGTAGTTGAGTCTCTATTCTTTAATTCTGTTGTCTGAAGTTCCAGAGCACCCACTCTAATTGTTAGTTTCAAGTTATGAGTTGTTTTCTATTAACTACTAGATGTTAGTTAAAGGTTGTTATCATTTCACTTTACAGTTTTATTGCAAACACTTTCTTTCAAGAAATTTACATGCTTTTTAGCTTAACCATTTATGATTTCTAGATTAAACACTCCATGCTTTCTAGTTTAGTTATTTCATGTTTTCTAGATAAATAATTTCCCACTTTCTAGTTTTGTGGCCTTTTAGTTTAAGTTCTGTTTTAGCTGTTTCAAACATTTAGAAAATATGAGAGAGATAGTCAAGATGTTTTCTATTGCATATAGCCTTCGAACACTACCCGATTTATACAATTGATGCATTTTTCAACTCAAGAGATAGGACCTAACAAAAATGTATCATATCTCTCTCTTTATGTGCATTCCTCTATTTGTGTAAGGAAAGCTAGATGCAGAAGCAACTCTTCTAACGTCAAAACCTCAGGGAAGAATGTAGAGACACTTTTAAATTTTTACAATTACAGTCCAATTAAGATGCACATGAAAGAGATAACAGAAACAGAGAATTAGACATACACATATGAACACCAGATTTATGTGGGAAAACCCTTATGAGAGAAAAACCCACCACACCAAGAGAAGTCACTTTGTATTACAGTAATAAAGATTACATACAGAGATCAGACTTATCTTTCTGATGTCAGTTTACAACAACATTCACTATGATCAACCTCGTACATAACTTTCACATTACAATGTTCTCATAATCGAATTCATCCATTGATCATACAACCACACCAACAATCTGTCGAACTATCAAACTCATCACAAACTGCAATCATAGAGTATATCCATGTCGCTTCTAGTCTGTCGAACTTCCTCTCAGTAACGGCCGCAACAGTTCAACTACTAGCGGTTCCCATTCTGCTCCCTGATTGGTTGAACACAAGCCATGTAGAATGGTCTTCACTTGGTCAAAGCGTTCAACCTGTGTTGGCATGTCGGTGAGACACTAATCGTGTCTCCCCGATGCCAACAAAGCCAACATTTGATATCACCAAGAGTCCTTACTATCGGCAAGAGGTTACACCGAGTCCAGAAAGCTATCACTAAGACTTCGCCATGTTGCCAAGACCTCATACCGATGATCATCACTTATATCGCTATCGCCAAGTCCTATTGCTTTCGTTGAGAGATCATATCGAGCCTTTATGTTATACTGAAACGTTCAATAGTCGACAAGACATATCGCTTTCGCTGGGAGATCATACCGAGGTTCAAAGTTACTCTGAAGTGCTCATCTATCACCAAGACATATCGCTATCGCTAAGACGTTACTTCGAAGTCTTAAGTCATACCGAGCACCAAACAACAGTCGACAAGACTTCTCTCCATCGCTAAGAGTTCTTAGTGAACCCTTAGTGTTACCCCAATGCCTCCAAGATAAAACTGTCGACGAGACATCGTTCGTCGCTAAGACTTCATAGCGACCCCTTTCGTTACTCTGATGACCACATGTGTAACACCCTGTTGCTGAGACTTTGACTATCACTGGGACTTCATACCGAAGCAAGCCTTTCGGCCAAGGGTCTCCTCGACACCGCTTGTCACCCAGAGTCTTCTTGATATATGATAAGAGTGGCCTGTCGGCCAGAGGTCTCCACTCATGGTGAGAGATAGAAATTGTCACAATGATCAACATGTCATAGCAATAACACCAGTCGACAAGACCTCAACAAAGTCACAGCGACCAGACTATTTCAAAAGGTTTCACATCTGCTAGTCGGCTAGACAGAAAGCATGTCACACCGACTTGTCTCTCTTAGAGGTTTCAGCCTGTGGGATTGAGACATATATTTCCAACCATCTCCCACTTGACGAAGATCACATAGGAACCTCTAGAGAACAACAAACCTACTTTAAAATCATGGGCACTAAGGCCCATCGAACTGGCACACCACCTGAACTTGTTGTGCTCACTGGCTTTGTCAATGCATCTGCAACATTCTCCAGAGTATCAACTTTTTCCAAACTGACCTTTCCATCCTCCACCATAACTTGTACAAAGTGGTATTATACATCTATGTTTCATCGTCCGACATGGAAAGTAGGATTCTTTGCTAGACAAATTGCACTCTGACATAAAAAATAGTTATTTTCCCTACATCAAAACCAATGTTAGAACAAAAACATTTTAACCAAACTGATTCTTTACAAGCATGTGTAGCTGCCATGTATTCAACCTCTATAGTGGACAAAGCAACTACATCCTACCGCTTACTCATCCAACTCACTGCACCACCATTCAACATGAAAGTATATCCACTGGTGGACCTTCTGTTGTCAATGTCCCCTGCCCAATCATAATCCACATAGCATTGAATACTGAGAGTCCTTGTGATTCAACCAAGTTCCCATGGTAACACAAAGCAAACTCTGAAGTGCCCTTCAAATATCTGAAAACTCTTTTCATAGCATCCCAATGTGTCCTTCCGGGATTAGCCATAAACTGACTAAGTACTCCCACTACTTGGGAAATGTCTAGCCTTGTACACACCATTGCATACATAAGATGCCAACCGCACTAGCATAGGGTACACTAGTCATGTCCTCCATCTCAGTAGGAGATTTTGGACAATCTTCAACAAATAGCTTCGTTCCCTGCAAGACTGGAACAACTAGATACTTACAATCATTCATGCAAAATCTCTAGAACAGTCTTGATATACTTACTCTGACTGAGCCAAAGTTTTCTACTATTCCTTTCCTTGGTTATCTCCATCCCCAGAATATACCTTTCTGCACCAAGATCTTTTATTTCAAACTTAGCAGACAACTGAGACTTAAGATCATAAATCATCAACTTACTATTGCCTATGAACAACATATCATGAACATAGAGAGAAATAATAAGAACTTGATCACTTTTAGCTTTGTAATAGACACAATGATCAGATTTTGATCTTACAAATCCTAAAGACAATACAAAAGTATCAAATTTCTGGTACCACATTCTAGGTGACTGCTTTAACCCATACAAATACTTTTTTAACTTGCAAACCAGTTTCTCTTTAACTTTCTCCACAAAGTGCTCAGGCTGGGACATATAGATTTCTTCTTCAAGATGACCATGAAGAAATGTTGTCTTCACATCCATCTGTTCGACCTCTAAGTCATACGCTGCTGCAAGTGAAAAAAGAAATCTGATAGATGTCAGCTTAGCTATAGGAGAAAAAATTTCCCCATAATCAATTCCCTCTACCTGGAATAACCCTTCGCAGCCAACCTCACCTTATATTTTTCCACACTGCCATCCAAACCAATCTTCTTTTTAAATACCCATTTGCAGCCAACAACTTTTCTGCCTTTAGGCAAGGGCACCAAACTCCAAGTGTCATTCTTTTCTAATGATGCCATTTCTTCATTCATGGCTTCCAACCAAGAGTCTGAATCAGACATTTTAAATGCCTCTTTCACAGTCCTAGGCTCATCAGTGCTAGAAATTAAAGCATAGGAACAAGTAGAATCTATCAAAGAGAACCCATACCTATCGGGTTGCTTTCCGAGTTGACCTCCTCACACTGAGGCTGAGGTTCTTCTTCTTCTTCAGAACTTTCAGAACTACTTGAGCTCTCCTTAGTTTTAGGTACATTTTGAATTTTCAATTCCTCTTTATCTGTAGGAGGAATTCCAACTACATCCTTATTGTTTTCTAACTTTGTCTCGACCGCAGATCCAAGGTAGAAGGCTTCACTCATGAAAGATTACACTTCTGTTGTATACAACCTTCTCAGTATCAGGATTCCAAAGCTTGTATCCTTTTATGCCAACACTATAGCCAATAAAAATACATTTAATAGCCTTGTTCTCCAACTTAGATCTTTTCTCATATGACACATGAACATATGCCTCATAGCCAAAAACACGAATATGTCTTAAAGAGGGCTTCTTACCAGACACATGCTTCCAAAGGTGTTTTCTCGACGAGCGAATTTGGAGAATGATTTATCGGTAACATGCTGTAGCAACTACCTCAGCCTAGAACTTCTCCTCCAAGCCAACACTACTCAACATACTTCGTGCTCTCTCCATCACTGTCCTATTGAACCTTTGCAACTCTATTTTGTTGTGGAGTATAAGGTGTAGTCTTATGTCTTGTAATCCCATGGTCTTTACAATACCTCTCAAAATCATTAGAACAAAATTCACCACCATTATCACCTTAAACATTTTATTTTTCTTCCAGTCTGATTTTCTACAAGGTTCTTAAATTCCTTAAACCGACTGAACACTTCTGATTTAATTTTCAAAAAATAAACAAATGTTCTTCTTGAATAATCATCAATGAACGATACATAGTACCTTGACTTAGACAAAGAAGGAACATTCACTAGACCAAATACATCAGAATGAATATAATCTAGCAAACCAGAAGATTTATGAGGACTGGAATAAAATGAAACTCGGTGTTGTTTTCCATATATCCAATGTTCATAGAATTCAAATTCAAGGTTACAATCGTCAAGCCCCTCAACTAGGTTTTTATTCTTTAAGGTTTTTAAACCTTTCTCTCCAATGTGGCCTAGCCTATGATGCCAAAGCATAGTATTTTCTGCTGGAAGTTTAACTTCCATAGAGTTTACACAATTAGGAACATTTCCCTCTTGTCCTCCATGAGTAGCTTTCAGTGACTTTACAGAGACACTGTTGCATTGAACAACATGTGCATCCAGCTTGTACAAGGTACCAATATGAGCACCCCTTGCTAGCACCATTGAGCCTCTAGTCATCTTGCAGCCATTTCTAGAGAATGTGACTTGCACTCCAATATCATTCAGCTTACTAACAGAAAGTAAGTTTCAAGCTAGACTTGGTATATGCATTACATCATTAATTCCCTTCACTCTTCCATCAGGGAATTGAATTCTGACTCTTCCACGACCAACAATTTCCAAAGTTGAATCACTCACCAAGTACACCTTTCCACCATCGTATTCTTCATACTTCGTGAACTAGTCTCTATGAGATGTCATGTGGAAAGATGCTCTAGAATCAATCAGCCAGACATCATCTAATGCCTATGTAGCCAAGGCTGCAATGAAGGCATTGCATCACTGTGAGAAGAATCATTGTCAGAAGAATACTTCTTCTTCTTCTTCTCCTCTTTACAATCCTTTCGACATGACCAGGTTGCCCACATTCCAACACTTCACCTTGGACTTCTTGCCGGGAGACTTTGATCTCCCCTCCGATTTCGATTTGGACTCTTGTCCTTCTTGCCTTTCTCTTTCAACCTTCCTCTAACAACAAGGGCCTCCTTCGCCATCTAAGAAGATTTCCTTCTCATTTCTTCTGATAACAAAGAAGCAACAACATCTTCCATATTGAAACTGGATGTTGTACTCCCAATAGCCATCACCAGGTGATCCCAAGAATCTGGCAAAACAACACAATATCAAGCATACAACAATCCTCTTCATCAATCTTCACACCAACAAATGTTAACTGTGCAATCAACATGTTGAATGTGTTCAAATGATCAGCTACAAACCCTCCTTCCTGCATTCTCAAAGTGTACAACTTCTTCCTCAGGAACAGTTTATTCACCAAGGATTTCCCCTGATAAATAGATGCCAGTCTCTTCCACAAGGAAGATGTAGTCTTCTCTTCATGCACATTGAGAAGAACAGAGTCTACCAAATAGAGCCTTATCAGCCCCTTAGACTTTCTATGTGCAAGGTCCCAATCTTCTTGCTTCATGCCTATAGGCTTTGTTTCAGACACAACAATCCAAAGATCACGATCAACCAATAGATCTTCCATCTTAAGTTTCCACAACTCAAAATTGCTGCCATTGAATTTCTCTATCTCAATCTTTCCCGACGTGCTTGCCATCTCAATCTGTAATTCAAATTTGACAAACTTCTACAATACTCCCACTGAACAGAAATGACACAAAAAACCCAATGTACCCACAAGGATAACACAATTGGCCAGGCTCTGATACCACTTGTCAGGAAAGCTAGATGTGGAAGAAACTTTCCTAACGTCAAAACCTCAGGGAAGAATGCTGAGACACTTTTAAATTTTTACAATTACAGTCCAATTAAGATGCACATGAAAGAGATAATAGAAACAAATAATTAGAAATACACATATAAACACCAGATTTACGTGGGAAAACCCTTACAGGAGAAAAACCCACCACACCAAGAGAAGTCACTTTGTATTACAGTAATAAAGATTACATACAAAGATCAGACTTATCTTTCTGATGTCAGTTTATAGCAACATTCACTATGATCAACCTCGTACAAAACTTTCACAATATAATGTTCTCATAATCGAATTCATCCAATGATCATACAACCACACCACCAATCTGTCGAACTATCAAACTCATCACAAACTGCAATCACAGAGTATATCCATGTCACTTCTAGTCTGTCGAACTTCCTCTTAGTAATGGCCGCACCAGTTCAATTGCTAGTGGTTCCCATTCTACTCCTTGATTGGTCGAACACAAGCCACGTAGAATGGTCTTCACTCGGTCAAAGCTTTCAACCTGTGTTGGCATGTCGGTGAGACACTAACCGTGTATCCCCGATGCCAACAAAGCCAACATTCGATATCGCCAAGAGTCCTTACTATCGGCAAGAGGTTACACCGAGTCCAGAAAGCTATCACTAAGACTTCGCCATGTCGCCAAGACCTCATACCGATGATCATCACTTATATCGCTATCGCCAAGTCCTATTGCTTTCGCTGAGAGATCATATCGAGCCTTTATGTTATACCAAAACGTTCAACAGTCGGCAAGACATATCACTTTCGCCAGGAGATCATACCGAGGTTCAAAGTTACTCCGAAGTGCTCATCTATCGCCAAGACATATCACTATTGCTGAGATGTTACTCCAAAGTCTTAAGTCATACCGAGCACCAAACAACAGTCGGAAAGACTTCTCTCCATCGCTAAGAGTTCTTAGCGAACCCTTAGTGTTACCCCGATGCCTCCAAGATAAAACTGTCGATGAGACATCGTTCACCACTAAGACTTCATAGCGACCCCTTTCGTTACTCCGATGACCACATGTGTAACACCCTATCACCGAGACTCTGACTATTATTGGGACTTCATACCGAAGCAAGCCTTTCAGCCAAGGGTCTCCCCGACACCGCTTGTCGCCTAGAGTCTTCTCGATATATGATAAGAGTGGCCTGTCGGCCAAAGATCTCCACTCGCGGTGAGAGATAGAAACTGTCACAATGATAACACCAGTCGACAAGACCTCAACAAAGTCACAGCAACCAAACTATTTCAAAAGGTTTCACATCTACTAGTCGGCCAGACACAAAGAATGTCACACTGACTTGGCTCTCTTAGAGGTTTTAGCCTGTGGGATTAGACATATATTTCCAACAATTTGTACTTACATTCTTCTATATGTCATTAACATTTATCTTTTCATTTGTCTTGTGTTTTCCTTTTGGGGATGATGCAAGGCGTCGAGACATTTAGGTCTCTTTTATGTTGACCCAAAATATTTTTCTTTTCACTCTCTATGTGCCATTCTTCTTGTTGTGCGAGTATTTGGGGAATGATGATGTTTTCAAGCTCTATAACAATATTGTATCAAAGATATATTGACCCCGAATCCATGGATCCCTTATGTGTTTTGGGATTTCATTTTGGGGGCAACCCCTTCCTCTCTCTTTTTCATGATGTAACTTCATTCGAGAACATATAACTTGGCATAGGGATTTCCGAATAAGCTCTCATGTCCTCTTTATTAATTAACATTGATTATTTGCTACTTTAAAGTAAACTGCTCATAGCAATGATGCTAGCAATTTCTTTAAAGTGGGGGCATAGATTGGCATTATTATTCCTCATGTTTCATTACATGATTTTCTTTCTTCTTGTGATGCGTCCTTTTATTGGTGGTGTCATTTGGTTTGATGTCCTTCGAGGGCATGATATTTCTCTTATCCTTGACTTGTCCTCTCTTGGAGACATTACACATGATGTTCCCTAAGAAGAGACCTTACATGAACTTGATTTCAAACCCTCTTATTAAGAAGCAATATAAACTTATTCAAACAATATAAATACAATACCATATTATTAGGATAATATCATTTTACCCTACTTAACTTCTCTTTGCTATGTTAATCAAGCAATGTAATTCAAGATAACTACTTATCATTCTCTTTTTATTCCCTAATCCAACTTATCTCTTGTATTTCTAATTTAGATTTAAATGCATAGATATTCTAGCTATTTGTACATGCAAGTTCACATACTTTCTAATAGCAATAATTTGCACACAATGGTAGAATAAGAAATTTTAGACAATAGTAAAGCTTAGATTCAAAATTAAAATGAGAAGGAGAAAGATATATTTTAATCATGCTTGGAGTAAAATAGCTCGATTCAAATTCCTACTATTCCTTGCTTCAAATCTGCTAAATGGCTCGGCCTTAAATTGTTGCCTCCTCAAAATTTTCAACTCTCCACTTTGTTTTTCTTATCTCTCTTTCTTTTAAAATGATAAATATAGCTACCAAGCATTGCACAACCAAATATAGTAACTTTTCCTCACTCTTATGATAAATTTTAATATAGATTTCCAATTACTCTTGCTCTCAAAACTACTATCTCCTCAAAAAATTATGAATACTGTATGCTTTCCTCACTAATCTCTCGATTATTCTTTTTCTCATAATATCAAAATGAATTTGTATGAATGAACAACCCAAATTGTGAGAAGTTACTCTCCTTTTATAATGAAGATAGAAATTTGTTGCTAAGAGAATGCTCAAAGAATTCTCACGCTACCACCACTCAATCAAGCCTGCCAGGGGTGGAGTTAGATCAGTTGAACCAACTCTTATTTGTTTTCCATATTTTGTATTTTGACTAAATATATTTTTCTACCATTCCACATTAAGATTGTAGTATTGACACAATGCAAGTTCAGTTAATAAGACTTCAAAAACAAATCAACTTCATGCTCTTTATGCCACAACCTGGCTGGGTGCAACAACTCTATTTGTTAGAAATTTTATTGTTACATAAATAGTCTACTAACTGGCATGTTGAATCCCAATCAAAAGTAAACTCCATCTCTCATTCTATCACCCAAGCTATGGGCTGAAATGATAACCAATACTCAAGTGTTTTACTCAATTAAATTCCACTATGCATGGTTGTTTTAAAAACTATAAACTAAGCAATATACTCAGCTTCAATTATGTTTTAAAATTGTTGTATGAGGCACCTTAGTTGGTGATTCATTATCCATATAAAGTTGCATGTATAAACTATCATTTACTTCCATTTTTGCGTGGCATATCTACCATTATTTTGGTTGCCACATGCATATTTCTATAGCAATAATATATATATTAATATATATAACAATCATTTAAACATAATAATATAGATATATATTAATATTTATATATACAATATATATATATATATATACATACAATATATATATATATATACAATATAAATATACAATATATATATATATACAATATAAATATATACAATATATATATATCCATGTGAATATTCACATATGTATTACATATCTAGATTTGGGTATATGTACCTATTACTATCTATATATGTTCATACCTACACACTTACACACTCACACACTCACACACACACACACACACACATATATAGTATTGTTGAAAAATGTACTCCTTTACATTTACACACTATGTTTGCATCCCCTTAATTAATTGGACTTAATTAAGCTTCTAATTGCTTAAATTATGCATTCCTAAGCATTATTATTCCCATTTTCCAAAAGGGAAACCGACATTAAACAATTGTTATCATTAATTTAAACACCTTGGAAATTGTCTATCCTAGATTTAGGTCCTAGGACCTATTCACCCAAGGGTGAATGGGTCTTCCTTAAGTTCCAAGATCCAATTTTTAATATGTTTTTGGTGGCATTATAATAATTCAAATTCAATTTTCAAATGTCGGCTTATGGAATCTAATTTTCAAGATATTAGATAAACATCTATAAATACATAGCTATTTTATCAATTCAAACTAAGCACACATAATTCAAATTTCAAAAGAGAAATTTTTTTTTCAAGAGCATTGAAGAGCAGATATATCAAGCATCTACAACAACAATCAAGATCATATCACCATGTCAAGGTTCATGTGTGTTCATATTATGTTTTGGAGCTAACATTGTGATGTAGGTTTCAAGCATTCAAGCATCAAATCAAGAAATAATTCAAGCCAATTCAAGAAATATCAAATCCTTAGAGAGATGTGTTAGAATTTAGTCCTCTAAGGGTATCCATTAAGGGTTTGGTGAGTTGTGACATAGTATTGTTCATTCATCAAATTCCTTTTGTTTGTCAATATTTCATTATGAAGGTTTAATTACCAAACTGGGGTTTGACCAAGGAAAACCCCTATTCACCCAAAATCAAACATTTTTCCCTCTCTTTGTATTTGAAAGTTTTCAAGTGAAGGACTGAAATTAGATCAAAAGAGAAATTTTGCAAAGTTGTTGAAGTTGTCATCAAAGTTGTCAAGCCACGAAAACTCACCTAAAAAAATTATTTCTGACATTTCAATAGTAGAATCTAGAGAAATAAAGAGCTAAGATTTGGGATCATAGGATTGTGAAATTATATTTTGGACCCCTGTACAAAGACCCATTCACCCTAGGGTGAATTTGTCCTTGTAGGACACTTAGAACCCACTTTTGAAGCCTAGTACATATCACTCTTCCCTTCTCAGATATACCTAAAAGTTATTATTTCTATTTGTGCTATCCCTAATTTCTACATTTCAAGTTTTACATCACATAATTAAGTTCATTAGGTATTTCATTTTTATCTCCCAAAAGTGCATTTCAGTCATTTTTTTTTCATAAGGAAACAACAGATCCTCATTCCCATAGAGTTGACTCACCTCAAGGTTGAAATTCAATTCTATCCATGGTAGATCTATTTTTCTAATGAAACTAGGAAAAGTGAGGGTGTCCTAGTTGAGCTCATTTTACCTTTTTCTCCCCACCACCACCATATATATATATATATCATTTTCATTCATTTCATATATATATACAGATATGCAATATATAACATAAGATAATCAAAAGAATTTAATACTCTAACTCAAATTGACTAAACGATCAAGGAGGATTAAAGACAACCAAACCTAAGTTTCCTATCAACCAAAAATCTATCAACTTATGTTTAAGACTTACCGATACAAAATTCAAATTGACTCAACAAGGTTCCTCTAACCTATGCAAGTGAGTGTGTGTGTCTACGCAGATAGAATACCAATGTTTCTCATACCAACCTCCTCTCTTGGGTGATACTCTCCCTCCCCCATTGGAGGGTTCGAACCTTTCCTACATCCAACTTAGAGCAACATGTTCATAGTTAGCTAAGAACATATAAATCACATTCATCATATAACATAAGCATCATTAAAGCATTAAAAAGTAATTTCATCATAATGCATATTCATACATTCCATTCATCCATTGAAATTAATCAAGACATAATCGTGTATTAAAACATATTTAATCATAAGGGTAATAGTATTTGGTGAATAAACAATAGGGTATAACATATCCCCCCCTTAAGAATCATCATCCTTGATGATTTAAAGTATCAAAACATAAAAATAAACATAACAAGAATTGCTTCTAGGAACTTTCAAAATCTTGCACAATATGAGGAAATCTCTTCTTGATCTCAAGATAGTCTTCCCATGTAAATCTTCGGCATATTGGTCCCACTAGACCTTACATTGAAAGACCTCTCTATTATGTAGGTGAAGCCTACACATTTCAAGCATTTTGAGAGGATCAATCATTACCACTCTTGGGTCCTGTACCTGTAAAGCATTCCAATCAATAATATGATTACCTCTTGATATATACTTCTTAAGGTATGACACATGAAAATCATCATGCATCCTAGTAAGAGATGGTGGTAAAGAAATTCGGTATGCGACAGGGTTGACTTCTTCGAGAACCTCGAAGGGACCTACATAATGTGGAGCCAGTTTTGATGAATTTCTAAACTTAATCAAAATATTATGAGGTTTGACTCTTTTTCCTATCATTTGCTTATGTTGATATTTTCTTTATCAAATTAACTTGCTCCTCCATATCTATTAGCATCTTTGGCCCAAGGCTAATCCTATCTTCTAGCTTATCCCAACTTATAGGATTTTGACACTTTCTTCCATATAATGCTTCGAATGGAGCCATCTTGATAGAGAAATGATAATAATTATTATATGTAAATTCCAATAGTGGTAAATAATCTTCCCACTTGTATTGTTGATCCATGCAATATATTCTCAGTAGATCTTCCAATACTTGGTTTACCCTTTCCGTCTAACCATCTATCTTAGGATGATATGCTAAACATATGTTCAAATGAGTCCCAAGTGAGGAAAGCAAGGTATTCTAAAACCTCGACGTTACACAAGCATCCATATCTAAGATAATCTTCTTAGGAACACCATGCAACCTAAATACTTCCTACACAAACTTGTGAGCTATGACGGGTGCCCCATCTGCAGGTTTTTTGGTATAAAATGGGCTACCTTTGTGAGTTTATCCACCACTACTAAGATAACATTATTCTTATTCCTTGATATAGGAAGTCCTTGTACAAAATCCATACCAATGATTTTCCATTTCCTCTCTGGTATTTCATGAGGATATAACAATCCTGCTGGGTGATGATGCTCTGCATTCACCCTCTGGCACTCTAGACAACTTTCTATAAACCTTGTAGCATCCCTCTTCATTCCTTTCCATAAATATAATGGCTTTACATCAACCAATAAATTTTTCACTCTAGGATATCCTGAATAGGGTGCAAAATGAACTTCCTTCCACACTGTATTCCTTAACTCCTCAGATCTGAGTACATAGATCCTCCCTCTAAATCTTAGTAGTCCATCTAGTTCAAAGTGAAACCCATCATACCTCGAATCTTGAGGATTGTCCAAGAGTTCTTGCTTGACTTTCTCATAATACTCACTTCCCTTGGACTTCAACAACACTTGATTCTTGAAATTAGAATGAATTGATATCACGAGGAAATATGTCTCCTTCGACTTAGGGCATCTGCAACTTGATTTTATTTTCCCTTTATATAGTTGATCTCAAAATCATAATATGATATCAACTCAAACTATCTCCTTTGTTGAGCATTTAGATTTGGTTGGGTAAACAAATACTTTAGACCATGGTGGTTGGTCTTTAGCTTGAATGGTTTCCAAAGAATATAATGTCTCCACATTTGCAATGCATGAACAACTGATGCTAGCTCTAGATTGTACATAGCATAATTTTTTTCATACGGCTTCAATTTCCTAGATTCATAGGCAATAACACGCCCATGCTGCATTAGTACCCCTCCTAGAACTTCTCCTGAAGCATCAGTAATGATAACAAAATCACCTTTTGGATCTGGTAACTTAAGTACTAGAATTGTAGCTAACTTCTTCAATTTTTTGAATGTCACTTGATATTTTTCTGACCACTCAAAGTTCTCTCATTTCCGTTGCAATGTTGTAATGGGAAAAGCTATCTTGAAAAGTTAGCTACAAACTTTCTGTAGTATCCGGCCAAACCCATAGAGCTTCGGACTTCGTGCAAATTCTTTAGTGCTGGCCATTCTAGTATAGCTTTGATCTTAGTTGGATCAACTACAATTCCCTCTACTGAGATTACATGACCCGAATACTGTACTTTATTTTGGAAGAAGGTACACTTTGAAATACGACAATAAAGTTTATACTCACTCAGATACTATAGAATAATCTGCAAGTGATGGATATGTTCTTCCTCATTCTTAGAATAGATGAGAATGTTGTCTAAGAATACTAATGCAAAATTTTCCAAACAACCTATGAACACATTGTTCATTAGGTTCATGAATGTTGCAGGTACATTCATCAGTCCAAAGGGTAGGATTGTGAACTCATAATTTTCATACCTTTTTCTAAAGGTTGTTTTGTGGATGTCTTCATCCTTGAGCCTTAGCTGATGGTAACTCGGTCGTAGATCGATCTTTGAAAATATTGCTGCCTCATGCATCTAATCAAAGATATCGTCGATACGTGGTAAGGGGTACTTATTCTTTATCATTGCTTTATTAAGCATATAATAATCTATACATAAGCATATTGTGCCATCCTTCTTGACAAAGATCACTGGGACTCTCAGGGTGATATGTTGGGTTTGATTGATCCCTTTAATAGAAATTCCTATAGTTGAGCCTTTAACTCCATTAACTCAATTGTGGTCATCCTATATGGAGCCTTGGATATAGGTACTAACCATGAAACTATATAAATAGAGAAGTTGAAAGCTCTTTTAGGAGTTAACCTAGGTAATTCATCTAGGAAAACATCCTCAAAGTCCCTTAAAATGGGATACTTCTCTATATTTAATCTCTCTTGTTCCATTATTTCCCCTTCTTTCACTTCTTGAAGATCCTAGGGTTCATAATATATCAAGTCATCTTGAAAGATGAACTCTGTAATCAACCAACTTCTCAATTTTAACCATAAAATGTTGACAACCCTTTTTCTTGGCTCTTTGCAACTACACGACAAAGGTTTTTCATAACTTTACTTCTCCAAGTGCACCTTACAAGTACACCCTATTTTTGAGGTCATTTGGACATTCTATGGTTTTGGAATAACAATATACCTTGGCCCTATGCCTCAATAACCAATTTAACCCTAGAATGACATCATATGATCCTAAGGGGGCTACATAAAGATTTACTTCCACTGAGAAACTCGAAAGTTTAATCCTTGCCTCAAATATACACTGCACTCCCTTTGCTCTTTTTTGGATTGCATATAATATAGACCAATAATTTTCCATATAACCAACTTTCCTAGACAAATTTCTTGCTACCTTTGGAGAAATAAAACATTTAGTAGCTCCAGTGTCTATTAAAATTGAAATTGGTATTCCAAGTAAAGTACCTAGAGTCTCAATTGGACTAATTTGGTACTCTACTTGATGATTATCCAATGTTGCACATAATTTTTTTGTTGGAATGCCACTTGTTGGGAAGGTAAAGGATTACCATGAGGTTGTATCCCATGTGTCTTGTTGGGAAAATGGTTGGTGTAGTGATCACTGCCACATAAAAAACATCCCCTAGAGGCCCTCACCTTTCCAAAGGTTTCCAAGAGTTATCTTCACTCCTCTTGGGGTTATTGTTGTTGTTGCCCCTATGGTAACCTCTAGCCTTGTTTTGATTATACTAGAACCCTCTATCCCCTTTCTTCTTGAATTCTTGATGGCCACCTTTCTTCTTAAATGTTTGGGTGGACTATGACCAATTAAACTTCTTACAACTCTTTTTCCCTATACACAAAAATAGACTTAAAATTTTTCTCCTGCTTTATGGCCTTCTCGTACACTTGGTCCATGGTGGTAGGACCATGCACATCCAATTCTCCTTCAATTTTGGAATTGATCCCCATTATGAATTTTTGGATTCAAAAACTCTCGTCCTTCTAGTACTAAGGTACACACTTAAGAAGACAGGTAAATTTCTCCCAATATTTGTTGATAGTAGAATCTTCTTGTCCCAAATTCTAGAAATCTATCAAGTTTTTGTCAAAGTACAATTGTGGCAACCACCACTGATGAAAGATCACCATGAACTCATCCCAAGTTAGACTTAGTGAGCTAAGACCTAGATCCATCTTCATATTCATCCACCAAGTGGATGCTTCACCAGATAATTGAAATGCTCCACACATGGCCTTAGTTACTTCAAAACAATTTCTTATTTCGAAGTACTTCTCCATTTCCACGAGCCATGCTTTAGTAGCATCCCCACTCAAAGATCCTTCAAACTTGGGTGGAGTGATTTTTCTCATGTCTCTAGAAAGTTCTTGGGCTATCCAATTCCTTTACCCATTTCAAATCTCAACTTTGATTCATCTTCCCCATTTTCACTTAGGGTAGTATGACCATTGGAATTCTCATCCTTTCCTTCCTGAGAGGCCTCCTACTTTGGTCTACCCTTACCCCTAACCTGTTGCTCAAGGTTTTCGATCCTTTCTCTTGCTTCATTTAGCATAGTGCAAATTTGATCCAATTTAGCTTAAGATTTCCCTAAGGTTTGACCCACTTGATGACTTCCTCTAGAGTTAGTTCTTGTTCGGACCATACTTATAGATAGTATTCCACCTAGAGTTTTTTAGTTATAATATACAGTTAGCTCCTTTAATTTTTCATTTAGCATATAAAAATTTCAACAATCATTCATTCACATTTAGCAAAGTAGATGAGAAATATTTACACAAGTGTTGCCAATTCTTTCATTTATTATACTAATAATAATTTCAATCATCCTCTAATTTGCATGGTTATACATAAGATGACTCATTCATCATGGTTGAGGGGAGTATATACCTCTAATTTACTATCAAATATAATTACAATAATCTCAGGAGATGAGGGCACATGAGGGTCCCTCCTAATCAAAGTTGAACTAACACTTCATTCTATTGGCATATCTCTTAAGATTTATAGTTGGTCATACTCGGCTGGGGAAATAGGAGCTATGGACTTGGCTCCTTCCCGCATCTTCTTCTTCTCCATTTTAATGTGTGATAATGCAATACTAAGAGTCTCAGAATCTCCAAGCCATATCTCTCCACTATAATTAGTTCCCTCTATGGTTTTGACTATGGCTCCTCATTCTTTCTTGGCCCTTAGGTAGCACTCATTGCCAATCATTAATTTATTGGAATTCATCTTGAGTTGCACCATCCTAGAACAAGAATTCCAAACATTAGCTATTGATAATGTTTGATAATAGGATAGCATAATGAGCTCATAGGTCCTAGTGTTCAACTTGGTAGCTCTAATGCCACATGTAACATACCCAATGTTTACTCTATAATTTTCACCTAAATTTTAACCTAGGAAAGTGAAATATCTTAAGTTTTCAAAATAGAGAAATGAAATATTTTTTTATTAACATAATTTCATATTGCATAAATAAAATAACATAACATATTTCCAAGTAAATGAAACTCATCTTTTCAAATACAGATTACAATAGATACATGATCATATATTCAAATTCATAACTTACAAGAGTTCAAGGTTAAGGTATCCTCATCTGGATCACACTTCTTTTGTTTCACAAGTCTCGGTTGCCATCTACAAGAGGGAGAGCATCACCCAAGTGTTTTTCCTCCAACCACGAACTTAGCGGTCCCTTGCACACCTTCCTAACTGGAAGTGGCCCTACCCTTCAATGAAGAGTTTGGTATGGAAACCTCTAGTAATGCCTATTTGAGTATTTGGTGTTATGTCCTACATAACAAGAATGGTCATACAACTATGGATACCCTCTAACCATGCATGGGACTACTGAATAGTTATTGAAACCCAGAACACAGTGAATCGACAAAGTGTAAGTAGCGACTTTTACACCTGCTTTGGAAAAAAAATTGGTATATAATCAATCCACTTTCTAAAGAAGCAGTGTCATAAGTTCACCCACCTCCTACTCGACTTGGAAACCCTATTGACTTGTGGTTAAATATTCTCTTGGTTTTACCCCAAGGATAACTACCATAAACAAGATTTCATTCAAAAGTGATGACACACTAATGTTGATTTAATCAACCAAATAGGTTTGAATCAATATCTTGAATACCCTATTACATACTTGTATCAATTTTGGGTCTAACAACTGCCTCTTATTCAAGTGTTTACTCTAACTCAAAGGAATAACCTATCCTCCTACTTTCAAGGGTTATAAGCTTATAAGAACGTAAGTTCTCTTCTCAAGGTTTAAGCTACCATACATAGGTAATCATAATGAATATATTTATATAAGATAATATTATTCAATAGACAATAGAGACCAAAATACTTCCAATATGATTTCAAACCCTCTTGTTGAGAAGCAATATAAACTTATTCAAACAATATAAATACAATACTATATCTTTAGGATAATATCATATTACCCTACTTAACTTCTCTTTGCTATGTTAATCAAGCAATGTAATTCAAGATAACTACTTATCATGCTCTTTTGATTCCCTAATCTAGCTTATCTCTTATATTTCTAATTTAGATTTATTCATAGATATTCTAGCTATTTGTACATGCACTCACATACTTTCTAATAGCAATAATTTGCACACAATGATAGCATAAGCAATTTCAGAAAATAGTAAAGATTAGATTCATAATTAAAATGAGAAGGAGAAAGAGATATTTTAATCATGCACAGATTAAAATAGCTCAATTCGAATTCCTTCTATAATTTCTTGCTTCAAATCTACTCAATAGCTCGGCCTTAAATTGTCGCCTCCTCAATTCTCAACTCTCCACTCTGCTTTTGCTTCTCTCCCTTGCTTTTAAAATGATAACTACAACTACCAAGCAATGCACAACCAAATATAAAAACTTTTCCTCACTCTTATGACAAATTGGAATATAGATTTCCAATTACTCTTGCTCTCAAAACTACTATCTCCTCAAAAACTCAAAAATACTCTATGCTTTCCCCACTAATCTCTTGAATACTCTTTTTTCAAAATATCAAAATGAATGTATGAATGAACAACCTAAATGGTGAGCAACTACTCCCCTTTTATAATGAAAATGGATGGAAATTTGTTCCTAAGAGAATGCTCAAAGAATTCCCACATTGCCACCACTCAATCAAACCTGTCAGGCGTGGAGTTAGATCAGTCGACTCAGCTCTTATTTGTTTGCCACATTTTTTATTTTGACTCAATATAAATTTCTACCATTCCACGTTGAGATTGCAGTATTGACACAATGCAAGTTCAGATAATAAGACTTCAAAAATCAACCGACTTCATGCTCTTTATGCCACGGCCTGGCTGGGCACAACATCTTTTTTTGTTAGTAGTTTTATTGTTATAGAAACAATCTACTAACTGGCATGTCAAATCTCAATCAAAAGAAAATTCCATCTCTCATTCTATCACCCAAGTTGTGGGTTGAAATGATAACCAATACTCACGTGTTTTACTCAGTCAAACACCACTATGCATGGTTGTTTTAACAACTATAAACTGAGCAATAAACTCAACTTCAATGATGTTTTAAAAATGTTGTATGAGGCACCTAAATTGGTGATTCATTAGCCATATAAAGCTTCCTTTATAAATTTCCATTTACTTCCATATTTGTGTGGCATATATGCAATTATTATGGCTGCCACATGTATATTTCTATAGCAATAATATATATATATATATATATATATATAATTATTTATATATATAATAATATATATATTATTATTATGCTTAAATAATTGTTATATATATATATTAATATTTATATATACAATATATATATCCATGTGAGTGTTTGCATATGTATTACGTATCTATATATGGGTATACATAGATATTACTGTCTATGTATGCTCTACACACGTATATATATATATATATATATATATGTATACATAGATATTACTGTCTATGTATGCTCTACACACGTATATATATATAAATATATATATATTTTAATATATTTATATTATATATTATATATATTCTATATATATGTATCCATATATATTTAGATACACAATATATATCATAAGCTAATCACAAGATTTCTAATACTTTAACTCAAATTGACTAAATGATCAAGGAGGATTAAAGACAACCAAACCTAACTTTCCTATCAACTTAGGTTTAACACTTACCAATACAAAACTTAGACTAACTTGATAAGTTCCTCTAACCTATGCAAGTGAGTGTGTGCATCTACTCAGATAGATATACCAATGGTTCTTATACCAATCTCCTCTCATGGGTGATACTCTCCCTCCCCCCATTGGAGGGTTTGAACATTTTCTGCATCCAAATTAGAGCAACATGTTCGTAGTTAGTTGATAACATATATTTATCACATTCATCATATAACATAAGCATCATTATAGCATTAAAAATTAATTTAATCATAATTCATATTCATACATTCCATTCATCCATTGAAATTCATCAAGACATAATCATGTATTAAAAACATATTTACTCATAAAGGTAACAGTATTTGGTAAATAAACAATGGGGTGTAACACATGGTCTCATTGCATTCAACCAAAACATAAAAGAGGCCTAGGGCTTATTGATCCCCAAACCCAAGGGACTTGCCTTGTTGCAAAATGGATTATTAGAGTTGGTAGTGGAGATTAACCATGAAAATTTTTAGTCCATCAATGAATAATGGAAGCTTCTATTAAGAAAAAATGGCAAGTTGTTCGTTGGTTGGATAAAATACTCTTGTCTCTTTTAAAAAAAATCAGAGCTGCACTCCCCTTCTAGTCTATTTGGAAAGCATGGAAAATAGTTAGTAAATTTTTAAAATAGAATGGCTCTTCCTTGAAAAATGGGATTAGTTTTGCTTCAGTGTCAATATGGTGGAATAAACTCATTACTTATCATGATCAACCATTGGCAATGAGTTTTCCAAGACAAGCTCACTACTTGTTTAAGAAGGGGGTTAGACAATTTAAAGATATTTGGGATTTTGATATACTTGAATGGGCCTCATGGAATAATATCAAAGAGAAACATGGGTTGGGTAATAAATATAAATAGTTCCTAATTTTTATTAAATACCTTGTTCCATTTAATCTGGCTATGAAATTATGCACTTCAAGGGATTGATATTTCTTTAGAGATTAAAAATGGTTGTCTTACAGTCATTTCAATCATTTTCCTTTAATGAAAAAATATTTTTAGTTACTTCCTAGTTGGAATCTTACCCCTCATTTGAACCATAAGTGGAAATGCAAATTTAGCTTCAAAATTTGGTCTAAATTAAGTGCTCAAATATGGAATTCTAAAGCTGAATTTGATACACAGGTATTGGTTTGGAAAATACTACATTGCAAGCTACCTATGGGGAATAGATTGAAATGTATTATGGTCCAACCAGCTAACTATCCCTTTTGTCATGGTGTTGAAAGTTTGAAAAACATATTTTGGGATTGTTTACATGTTAAAAAGCAATGGTAAGCTATGTAAATAGAGATTTCTTAGGTATTTTTAATCATGACTTTAACTAGAAAGAAGCTATTTTTGGCTTTGGTATGCAAAATGATGTGATTATTGATTTTATTCGGAATGTGGTTCTAAAAAATATGGAAGAATAGATGTGTTGTAATGTTTTCTAATAACTATTATCGGGTAACTAATGCTCTAAAGCTTTACTCTGACATATGTCTTCAGGTGAGTGTTCTTTTTTCGTAGATCAAAGTCTTATGCAAGAAGAAGGAGAAGGCCAAACAACAGTTACAATAGATTAAAGAACAAGTTATGAAATTTCATCTTGATAGTAAACTTAGTTATTGTAAAAATGTTGTACAACTCATGTAATTTTGTAGATATTTTGTGTAAAATATGTTGTACAACTCATATAATTTATCTATATTTTTTCCTTGATAGATGGATTTTTGGTCGCGGTCGTTGCCTTTAAGGCTAGTTACTATGTACTTCAACTACTTCTCGTAGCTTCATTCTTGTAATTTCTTATTGCTTTGTTCAATATAAAAAAATGACTTTGAGATGAAGTGGTAGAAGTGTTTATCCATGACTTTGTCCTCTAAAATATTTATAGTTTATTTATTTCAATATTTTGAAGAAATGTTTCACTATAATCCATAACCAACCTATTAAGAGATAATGTGTGCACAATAAATTTGACTATGTGGTCATCCATAATGTCAATAAATGGTTTTTCTATAAAAGAATTCATTATATGTACAAGAAACCACTAGGTGTGGGTAATAATGGGGCTAATAAAATGGAACTAAATTAATGTTTTGAATGTGAATATCAATTGTGTTATAGTACCATTGGACATTTGTCAATTCCAATTAATTTTTTCTCATACATACAAGTACCTTTATCAAATTTAACCCACCATTCCTAGTAGTACACCCCATTTGCAAAAGTCAAAAGTGTCAATTCTTGATATAATATATTTGATTTGACAAAGACTTGTAATTTTTCATTCTAAGAAGTTGAAACAAAACAACCTACAAAGCCATACACAAATAAATTAAAAAAAGGTAGTTGAACTTGATTTTTATATAATATTTCAAACACAAATTTAAATTTTACTTACCTTCTATGCATAGTTGTCATGATGAATGTTGTCACTTTTAGGAAATTCTCTTCTATCATCTAGATACTTAATAATGTAAGATTATAAAAAAACACGAGTGTACTAAACAAACATTGGATACTTAAAGCACCACAAAGAGATTGAGAAATTTGATATTAAAGGCTTATAATAATAGAAAATTTGAAGGAATATAAGATTTTAGTGTTTCACTTACCCAAAAAGATTAATATAATGATGGCCTAAAACTTCATTGAATTTACTCAATCAATGCTACTAATAAAATAATAAAATATTGAATGGGCATTGGAAATCAATAATTATTGAAACAATCTCAATTGTTGCTCTAAACCAATCTGATGGGTCTCAACTAATTTTGGAGGTTTATGTTCCCAATACCTGGCTTTCAAAAATTTCCTTTTGGAATTGAATTATATTTTATTCTCATTCATCAAATGGTGGAAGGTTTCTAAGAGAAAATCATAGCTCGTCTAACGGTATTGAAATCTTACACATGAATTGATAAATTAGAAAAGATTATGAGATTGCCAAAAGATTAATCTACTAGGGGAGAGGATCCCAAAGTAGGGCAGGAGCCTATACTGGGGACATATGTAGTCCCATGTGGGACCCACAGTAGAGTTGATTAATAGGAAAATATAAATCAGTTCTCACCCACAAATTCAACAAAGGTACACGTATCACTGTACTGTCAAAATTGTATTAGAATTAGAGAATATTTTTCCCATACACATAGATATTCGTAGTCTTACATGTCAGAGAATATTCAAAGCACATCTAACACGACAAAAATACAAGCCATATTGCTTGTTACTAGCCCCTCGCTTTAAAAGATGCACCCAAAATATAAAATTAGTATAACCCAAGCTCCCCTATAATGTCACCACTTGCATTACATCACAACCAACTTTCAGGCACTTGGGATGCCACGAGTACAACTATGAGCCAAGAATGTCCCATCACCAAATCCAATCCAGCTGAACCCCCATCCCACTTGCCCACCAACACAACACTTAGATGAAAAGCAATCATTCATACGTGTCCCATCTGTCAAATCAAACCTCTCTACTACTGGTTCCTCCTTTTTTTCCCACCTGCAACCACCAAAACAATGGTGTTAAAGCCACCAAAATATCCTATCAAGAAAACAAGGATTGCACGCCATTAATACATACAAACTCTGCAATTAAAGGCATCTAATGAATATTTCAAATTTGAAAATAAAAGGACAGGAATTAAAGACTCCGCACCAAACCAACATTAAACATATAAGGGGATTTTCAAATTAAAAAATTCATTACTCAATCTCTTGCTATTTCCATTTAGCATGTCCCACTTTCATTATCAGTTATACCATTTGGTCCAGAAATATGAAGAAATTCCAAAGGCAGCAACACCAACATCCTAGCAAGCTACAGGTATTCTACTGCTACAAATTTTGGCTGCCTGTGAATGCAAATATGTTGTATGGGATGTCAATTTTTGTCACATTGACCTATAACTCAATATCTATGGTTTCAACTTACACTATATGAATGTAAAGTCATTTCAATTCAAGTTCATGATTTAACTAGTTTTCCTTTCCTCTATACTCTTCCATGCACAACGTTTACCCTGCATTGTGCATTTCAATATATCGTGTTATTCCTAATCTTGTGTTATTCATTGCACGACGTTTACTCTATATTGTTATTTTCATATTTGCTTCCTTATACAAAATATGAAATGGGTTTGATTGGTTTAAATGTTTTTTCATTACTATTAGACTTGTTCGACGAAATATGGAAAGGGTTTGACTGGTTTTCATCCATGCACTTGTATTCGTGTGTTCGTCATTGCACAAACTTTAACTCTGCAATTTTCTTTTTACATTTGTTTGTTATTCCAAAATATGGAAATGGATACAGTTACTAGGAAATGTTCATAGGGATTTAATGTTTATCATTTCAAGGGTTTCTGCCATGCACTTGCATTTGTGTCTTCCTCATTGCACATACTTCATCTCTGCAATTTACTTATAATATTCTCATGTTATTCTGAAATGGTATATGATTGGTTTTCATTTCGAAGATATTCTAGCATTTTTATGTATTATTTTGTTCTTCCATACATAATAGTTATGTCTGCAAAATGCTTTTTTCATTTCATTGTTACTACCAAACATGGAAATGGTTTCACTGGTTTAAAATTACAGGGTTTTCTCTTTGACAATGCACAAACTTTAACTTTGCAATTTTCCTTTAAAATTTGTTTGTTATTCCCAAATATGAAAATGGATTCACTTGTTTTCATTCCGAAGTTATTCTGCCATGCAATTATATTATTCTATTCTTATATATGTATTTTTCTTTCCATACATATATATACATATTGTGCATGGAAGAGCAAAATAATACATAGACATATTTCCATACTTATATATTTCCATACATATATATGGTATGACTAGTTTTCATTTTGAAGATATTCTGCCATGCAATCGTATTATTTTGTTCTTCCATTCACAATAGTTCTGTCTGCAAAATTCAATTTTTATTTCATTGTTACTACCAAACATTTTTATGGTTTCACTGGTTCACAATTACATGGTTTTTTTCCATGCACATGTAGTCCTCTCTTTGAAAATGCACAAACTAACTTTGCAATTTGCCTTTAATATTTGTTTGTTATTCCCAAATATGAAAACAAATTCACTTGATTTCATTTCGAAGATAATTTTCCATGCAATTATATTATTCTCTTCCTATATATGTATTTTTCTGTATATATGTCTATTGTGCATGGAAGAACATAATAATACATAGACATATTTCCATACATATATAAATATATGTATATATATGTAATTGTTTATGTGATTGTTACTATGAAATTTGTTTTACATATTTATGTTCGGCTCTCCACGTTTCATTGTTCAGCTCTGCACTCAAGAAAGCTCCCTTTCTTTCAGTTGAGGTTTTCTACCTCACTACACCATTACCATTGTATTTTGTTTTGACAATGTTTAACCAATTTTTGTTCATGTCTCGCTAAAAAAATCTACTCTAATTAATTTCAATTCAAATAATAAAATTGAACAAACTGTCAACATGCACAATAAAGCCAATTGCATTACAAACTATTCATAAAAACCAAGCAAAATAAAGACAATAAAAATAAATTGTTCATGCACAATAAAGACAATTGCATTACAAACTGTTCATAAAAACTAGAGCATTAAATTGCAAAATGTCAAGATGCATATTAAATAAATGCAAATTGTTCATGCACCACTATGACTTCAACAATGTTCAATTTTTTGTTTTTTTTAACTGTTCCAAACATCTTTTTTAACATCTGTAGGTGCAATCTAAAGGTAAACTGAGGTCAAAACCTAAAACCAAGACTGCAAAGACGTCATCTTGTACACGAAAAGACACTGTAATAGTCCCCAATGTGCAACAACTAGTTGCAGAAGTAAACACAAATCCAAAACCTATTGAGGTTGTCCAGGAGGTTGCTACACTACCAATCAGGTGGGAAAGAGCATCAAAGGAAAGGGAATGGTCATCAAAGGACATGGACAGGGCACTGGAGGATGTTGAAACAAATGGGATGTCAATGAGAGCTACTGTGAAGAAGTGGAAAATCCCAACTACAACACTTAGTAATTGGCTAGGCGACCTGAGCATTACTTCAAAGAAGGGCCCACCAACAGTCTTGAAAGAAGAGGAGGAGGATCTAATTGTGAAGTGGTGCACAGATATGGCAGATATTGGCCACGAGCTTCAGATTATGAATCTCAAGCAAGAGGTTGCTCAGATATGCCAAACTAGACCCAACCCTTTCATAGAGGGGCTACCTGGAAAATCATGGTGGACTAGATTCAAGAGGTGCCATCCAGAATTGACCTTGCGCACAACTGAAGGTCTTGAAAAAGATAGGGTGGTAAACCTTAGACCCGATATAGTAGCTGAATTTTATAGAACATTGACAGTAGCATATGAAAGTACCCCATACGGTCCTGACAAAATTTGGAACTGTGATGAAACAGGCATTCAAGCTAGCAGAAATGGAACTATAAGGGTCTTGGCATGGCGAGGCAGCAAGAATGTCTCCTACATCATTCCAAAAAGTAGAGAATGGATAACAATTCTATGTTGTGTTAATGCAACTAGCCAAACCATACCTGGTTTCTATTTGTTCAAGGGCAATACAAAGATAGAGAATTACATTGTGAATTGTGAACCACATGCAACTATGGCAACCCAAGCACATGCTTGGATGATGAAGGATATCTTGTATGACTAGCTGGAACATTTATGTGCATCGGTTCCTGGGGGTGTGTCACCTACTAATAGGCACCTGCTAATTTTTGACAGCCATGGAAGTCACATTGAATTGTCACCTATCCAAAGGGAAAGGAGGTTAGGCATTGACCTCCTTACATTTCCTGCTCATACTTCTCATGCACTACTACCTTTGGATGTTAGCGTGTTTGCACCATTCAAGCAACATTTCAAATCAGAATGAGCAAATTTTCTCACTAGATTCCCCAATATTGATATCAGAAGGGCAAAATTGGAGTTAGGCAACAAGGCACTGAGAAGAGCTTTGACTCCAACCAACATAAAAGTTGGCTTTAAAAGGACGAGGATATGGCCCCTCAATTCTGATGCACTCGTGGGTGACATGCATCCCAACGAGACGTATGAGATTGTTGACACTGATGATGCGTCTGCAGTGCATAACATCCTTAGTATTTCGGGACTTGATGTTTCAACAGATGAACTTTCACAAACATTATGGACTCCATCAGATAGTCAAGTGCATGAAGGTGCAGAGCAACAAATTGAGGACATGGACAACCAGCCCACACAAGAAGACATGGGGATTTTCACATTCCCATCTCCAACACCCACACCTCCAAAAGAAATAATGCACTATTATGTAGATTGCAACAACGAAAGTCAGGGTACACCGGACCAGGTGGAGTTTACTAAATCCCAAGACAATGAAACAATTCAAACCGAAAGTGGTTCTCAGATTAGTAACTTCCTTAAGCTACCAACTCACAGAGTGAATGGAAGAACGAAAAAGTCTGTTGGTGGTGCTCTTCGGGTCAGTCGACAGTCATAGTTGTTGACTGTTGATAGTTACATGACTCTCATAATGGAGCAGGAATGAAGAAAAAAAGAACTGGAAGAATTAAAAATCAGAAAGAGAAAACAAACTGAGGACAAAAAGGCAACACGAATTCTAGCCTTGGAGTAGAAGGAACAAAAGAAAATTGAAAAGGAAATTGAGCACAAGGAAAGAGAGCAGCTGAAACAGTTGCAAAGAAAGGAAAAAGAGTAGATGAAGGAGCAAGAGAGGATACAAAAAGAACAATAGAAGAAGGAAAGGGAGATTGAGGTTTCCCATAGAGAATTGATGCGAGATAGACACTTAAGCAGTCCTGAAACTCCCTTATTTGATAACCATAGTTAGTCTCACGATATAACCAATATTAGCATCCCTCTGTTTTCTGTAGGCAATGTGTGTTTCAGTCCCAAATCATCTCAAGTTGGTTGCTCTCAATTTCCAATTGGCCAGACTTCTTCACCACTAACACCTTCAAATGTAAGTTGCATGCAACTGAAAAATGTAAATGCAAATCAATTTACGGCAAGTCTAAATGCAGCAACAAGAGACGAGAACACATCTCCAGATTCATTCCTTGGACCATTCGACTGAGTTTGGGAGGGACCAACTGAAACAGTGCCTTATATCTTGGTTTTTTTTTTGGGTTGTAGTTGGGGATGCCATTTTCATTATGTTGCATCTGTTCATAAATGTGAACTAAATCTGTTTATTATTTTGAACTAAATCTATTTATTAATGTGATATGAGTACCCTGGTTGACTTTGTGGTTGAAAAATATTTTACAATTGCATATTAAGGTGCTCTAGTTTTAGTCCCATTGACGACTATGTCAATACCTTTTTTATGGTTGTCTTATAATGTACATTTTAGAAAATATATTGTATGCAGATATTATGTTTCAATTTTGTTTACCACAATTGCTATGTTTATAATATCTATTCCACATTTGTGAAAATATATTCTATGCAGATAAACTATTTCAATTTTGTTTACAACAATTACTATGTTTATAATATCTATTCTACATTTGTGGAAAAATATTCAATGTTGATAATCTTATACAACATTTCATACAATACAGTCTATGCCGATAATTTAACATTTGAAATTGCATGTGAATACATTTCATATAGTCATTAAAATGGTCTACTAGACATGTATAAAATCCACAACACTTCATAAATAAATACTTGATGTAATCTATCCTTTTGTATATCAATAGCTCAATTGAAATTTACTTTTAGGCTATACCTCTACAAAAGATAACATGTATGTATGTCTTATCTTAAGTTTATTTGTTTCAGTACATTACAGTTCACTCTTGCTTTGTGAATGGTAGAGATGGATGTGACCTATTTGACCTATATGATTCTAGCTATCCTATATGATTCTAGCTATCCCCTATTATTATGTTCATCATTGCAAAAACTTTAAATCTGCAATTTGGTTATAACATTTGTTTTTTATCCCCAAATATGAAAATGGTTTGACTAGTTTTCATTTCGAGGATATACATATGTAGTTTTCATTTAGATTATTATTAGTGTGATGCAAAATTATAGGATAGGATTCAAATCTTCCTCTCTTAGTGTTAGATAATTCAAAGGTTGTTAAATTTGGATTCTTAAGGTAGCAAGGAGAGCACTTACTAGAGGTTTACTAGAAATATTTAAGAGGGCCTTAGTTAAACATGGAAAATATTTATTTGATTTTTTATTAAGAAAACCTATTTTTTTATAATGGTACTTATTTCCTTCTTCAATAGGTAGTTTTTAGGGGACACATCTGGAATATGAGAGCTCTAGTGACTATAGCTAAAGATGGTGTATTCTATTATATCTAATCTTTCTTTTCGAACTTTAGCATCTTTTCTTTTCTCTTCTAATTGTACTATTAGGGAATTCTATAACTTTTATCCCAAAAAGTGTGTAAATCAGATTTACCTCTTGAAATACAAAATTTTCTAAACAAATATATAAAGAAAAAATATGGAATTGGGATCCCACCATCTAATAAAGTCAAATAGTAATAGTAGTAACTACAAGATACTATAACCTTGACCTAAATAAATTAAATAACTAACAACTATTTTTTATACTTTTTCCCCGAAACTATATCAATATGATTCATCTCTTAGAATGGAACAAAAACCTTCATATCCTTGGTAATCAAAAGAGGTATATTCACCAAATAAATTAATATTTAACCGTTCACATCAAAATAATTCACCATTTAAATGATGTCATATTTTTAAATCAATTAAAATTTTCCATTACATTGTGGCACATTTTTAAATCAATCAATAATTCACCCCCAAAATTATTTTATTTCTTCAAATTAATTGATAATTCACCAAATAAATTATTTTATTTTATTTATTGATCTATAATTTTCTAGTAAAAAAAAACTTTTTGGAACAAAGTGCACAAATTCACCATAGTTTTTTTTTTTCAAAATTGACATGATTCACCAAAAAATTAATGTACTAAGCCAAGATTCACTAAGATTCTATATCAATATTTAGAGGGGATTTCTTAAATTTATCGTTGATGACATCTTACTTATTAAGTGATTAGTAAATCTTTGTAATGGTTTGATGCATGTTGTTTGCTTTGTATTTCCTTCATGAATTGTGTTCATTCTTTTATTGACTATTTCTCTATCCTTAGTTGACATGAGGATAGTATGGGCTTAGTAATGTTCTTTCATATAATATAGCTTTTGATCCTATGGCTTAACATGTACTAAACCTACATCATGTCGTACACATGGATATTCTAAACATATAATCATTATATTCTAGCATATAAATTCAATTATTTATAGACATAGGGGAGAAACATTAATCATACTAATGAGCACACAACTCCCTCATTAATAGGAAAATAGATCATGTATGCCAAGAAATTAGTCTTGGTCACCAACCTATATGTCAACACCCTTGACTTTGAACACTTGTTTTATTTTTTATCACACTCCTTTCTTATGTTTTATATCATTTATATTTTTGACATTTTTCTATTCTACATATGTTTTGATTCCCCTTACCTATTCTTCCATTTACCTTGTGTGTCCTTACATTTTGGGCTTTTTTATTATGATTTTTTTTTTGTTCTTTTCACATTCATTTCACAATCTATATTTATTTATGTTTATCTTCCCCATTTGGAGATTCATTTTGGCTTCTATTTTCCTTTCTTGACATATTTACTCTTATTCTTGTTGCATCCTCCTCATTCCTACATATGCTTTATTTTCCTTTAATTTTTCTTTTATTTTTAACTTGGTTTGATATTTTGCCTACTATTTTCCTACTTTACCTCATACATCCATTTTCTTATTAGCCTCTTTTTTTATTCATGAGCTTATAAACCTTTCCTTACCATTTTAGTTTCTTGCATGGCCTTATTATTTATTATCATATTGCTTGCCATATATTTCCATACCTACTATGACAATTTTCCTATGATTTTCCATATTTTTCATCATGCTTATGCTTAGAAAATTTAACATACTATTATTATACCATATCCTTTGAACATTAATTACTTGCCATTATCCTATATTTCCATTCCATACTTTTAGAATTTACATATTGAGCCTACAATGGCATTTCGTACTTTTATAATTACCACATTAGACCAAGGGGCATCATGAATCCCCCCTTACATATTTAGCTTCCATTATCACATCCTTGCATTTGGGGTACTATGTCTTTCCTCTTTAGATCTTTTGTAGTTATTACTATATCTTTACATTGACAACATCATGCCTTTCAACCCTCACAAGCTTCATTGTACTATTATACCTTTCTAGGTAAAAGTAGCTATATATACACACCTTGATGATCATATCATCACATATTAATTCTTTGCACCTTCATTCTTATTCATTAACATAATTTAAATATTGATATCATCTTGCATTGATACATATTTTGAGTTATTTTGGAAGTGTCTTATAGTCCTTATCTTTGGACCTACCATTTCAAGAATCAAAATATTTACACATGGGGGGAAATAATGTATTTCACCTCATATATTGCACCTTCATGGACATAACTTTATACTCAGATATATCAAAATATCCCTTTACACATTGTCCTTACTATTGTTATATCTTACACTAGGGGCTTTCCCTATAGTTCAAGCTTCATGTCATAGTTATAACTTCATGCCACCATTTACATTTTTACCACCATTGGGGACTTATTACCTTACCTATAAAATGTTTTATCATGGTCTTGCATACTATATTGGGTTCATATGCCACTTTAGTGTTTCATGTAACTATATAAGTGTTCAAGCCATTAAGGATTATATCACCATCCTTTTCCCATGTTAAGGAATGCCATTATTATTTGACCCCATCTCCAACCAATGAGCTTACCATCCCTATCACTCAATACATTCATATTCTTGGTACATGATTATATGCTTATATTCTTGGATTACATTTAATTTGTATGTTCTATTTTCCCCTCTCCTACAATTCCTTGCATACTATTGATGCAACTAATTATAGGGTCATATTATATTTCTAACACCTCTCATGTTGAGCTTTGCATAGAGTTGCAAGAGGTTATAAAGACTCAAATTTAATTCTTATGGAAATCATGTACAAAAGGGAAACCTACATGATAACACATTGCAAGTTCTATTACTTTATATGAACCCTTGATAATATATTTTGATGTCTAAATATTTACTTATTATGCATGTTTGTGAGTTTTCTATACTTTTAGATGCATGATCATTCTAGGATTCACATGCACTTGAAATTAGGAATAAAATATAATGGTGAAATTTACATACCCATGGCATTTGATGATTAGTTTTGTGCTCATTTTAGGAGGGTACCTTGATACATTAACATATTGAAAAATAGAATGATTTTGTACAAATCTAGTTCCCTTGCCATATAACACCTACCCGTTCATTATTTATATTTTTATATATTTACCCCTACCCCATTCATATATTTACATACTCCATACATTTTCCCTATTCAAATACCTACTACACCCATTAATGCATATAATTCCATGTACCTAATTCCAAGGTTGATTAGTTTCCTTTTATGTCTAAGGTCATTACTTGGTCATGGGGTCGACCTCATAGTTATAAACTTGATCCTTTCAAAGTAAAAATTAAAATTTCTAATTTGGGTAAACTCTTTCCAAAAAAATTTCCTCCAAGGGCGAACTAAACACAAAATTATAAAATTTATTGTTATTTACTTATATTTAAAGAAATTCTATGTATTCATTTTAGACATCCAAAATTTGAGATATATATTTGTGTATCATTTACATTACACACTTTAATTAGAGCATCAAAAGGAATTTGGATAGATACATGAACATTCCCAGGAGCATATATGCATGTTTGAAGAGTGATACTTTTTATTTTTTATACACATAGTTGCAAGTTGACCTAGGAGATCATGTCCCCTTATTACATATTGAAAACCTTACCATGTTATTTATAAATACTCCCAACCCTCAAATATCAAGAAGACACAAGAGAAGCTAAGAAAAATTTGGTGAGAAAAAAAAGAAAAATTACACAAACTATTAGATCAAGCATGAGTGAAGAATAGATTAGTGATTGTGAAATCAATCCTAATCACCAGATTTGAGCTCCCATAGAGAAAAATAAATATTTTAATATTAAGGTGAATATTATATTAAATTCCCCTATTCTATATTTTAAGTGAAAGGAAGCCGGGTGAGCAGAAACAACTTCCTACACTAATCTAATCAGAGGAGAGTTACAAAAATTTATTTTAACACCTTTTACTATTATAATAAGAGAAGCACATACATAGAATAATGGAAATAGAACAACAAGAATGCATAAAATAGTGAAACCAAATATACATGGGGAAAACCCTTTCGGGTAAAAAACCCCACCCTCCAAAAGCACAATACTATCTTTATTATTTCAAATAATGAATACAAAATATCACCAAGTACAAGCTTCTTCAACAAGTGCTTCAACACGAACACCTATTCTGGAGTGATATTGGAAGCACTTCATTACTTGCAAACAAACTATTCATTCTACAACTCAAGCAACTCAATAAATAGAGTGATACAAGATTCAAGAAGCATCTAGAAGGTGAGGGGTGTCTAAATTCACATGGCACAACTTTCAACACCTTAGACATGCATTCGGACACATGTTCAATATTCCCTTACACCCCTTACACTTTTCAAACATGAAAATAGTCTCCTTCCAAGCTTGGATGCCTAGAATATGCTAACAATAGCTTATGACAAATGCCTTACACATCTTACATTTTTCATAGAATCTATCATAGCTGACAACACTTACAACTGTAAGAGAATTTTTCATAACTGACTAAAAATAGTTGATTCTCTTACATCTTATCATAACTCAACTTGGATGCCAACTTTCACCCATGCATTCAAAGATGCCTTATGACACGTCATAGAATATGTCATATGTCATAGATTCCAAAGTGGGATGCCTATGTCCACTTGGGATGATGATGTATCATCTAGACACCTCCAATGATGATGCCACCTAGCCAATGGGTCCCAATTAGTGACATGACACCATAGGTATTTAAATAATACAAATAAATACATAAATTACAACAATTAAATCAATGTTAGGACACCTTAATCCCAACATTCTCCCACTTGTTGAAGACCTGCCAAGAGTCATACAAAATTATTTGTTCAGGGCCCCAAGGCCCATGAAATTGAAACACCATCTAAATTTCTCTATGCTCAATAGTCTTTTCAGTGCACCTGCAACATTCACCAAAGTGTCAACCTTTTCCAGGTTCACCTTTCCATCTTCTACCATATCACAAAAAAAATGATATTGTACATCAATGTGCTTTGTTCTGGCATGGAAGGTAGGATTATTTACTAGAAAAATTACACTTTGACTGTCACAATAGATAGTAATCTATCATACATCTAAAACAATATCAAAACACAATATCTTGAGCCAAATGGCTTTCTTACATGCATGAGTGGCTGCCATATATTCTGCTTCTTTCATGGACAATGCAACTACAACTTGTCACTTACTCATCCAATTGATAGCACTACAAAACATCATAAACATAACCACTGGTGGATCTTCTACTGTCAATGTCACCTGCCAAATCTGAATCCACATATCCTCAAATTCTCACACAATTCTAAGGTCTAGTAGGATAACCATGAAAACACAAAGCATACTTAGAAGTACCTTGTAAATATCTGAACACTCTCTTAACATCCCAATGCACCTGTCCATGATTATCCATGAAACGACTAAGGACTCCCATTGCTTGGGAAATGTCTGGTCTTGTACACACCATTGCATACATTAGACTACCAAGTACACTTGCATATGGTACTTTGGTCATGCCCTCCATCTTAGTAGGAGATTTTGGAAAATCATTCATAGAAAACTTTGTCCCTTGCATCATAGGAACAACTAACTGTCTACAATCTACCATGTTGAATCTTTCCAACACTGAGTTCACATACTTGCTATGGCTTAACCAAAACTTTCTATTAGCTCTTTCTCTCATGATTTACATTCCCAGAATGTACCTAGCTGCACCTAGGTGTTTCATCTCAAACTGTACTGACAACTAAAACTTCAAATCTAAAATCATACTTTTACCATTCCTAATAAACAACATATCATCTACGTATAGAATAATAATGGGAATACAACCATTATCAGTTTCAAAGTATACACAATGGTCAGATTTAGATCTCTAAAAACCCAATGACAACACATAGGTATCAAACTTCTGATACCACATTCTAGGAGACTATTTCAAACCATAAAGAGACTTCTTCATTTTGTAAACCAAATTTTATTTACCCTTTTTATTGAAATTCTCTAGCTGTGACATGCATATCTCTTCCTCCAAATCACCATGAAGGAACGTTGTCTTCACATCCATCTGTTCCACTTCTAAGTCATATGTTACTACAAGTGACAACAGAAGCCAGATAGATGTCAGTTTTGCTACAAGAGAGAATATCTCTCCATAATAAATTCCCTCCACCTAGGAATATCCCTTAGCAACCAATTGTACCTTATACTTCTCAATACTGCCATCAGGACCACTTTTTTTCTTGAAAACCCATTTACAACCAATAGGTTTACGTCCAACAGGAAAAGGTACCAAATCCTAAGTCTTATTTTTCTTTAAAGAATCCATTTCTTCATCCATGGCTTGCATCCTGGAATATGAGTCATTCATACCCATAGCCTCTCTAATAGTCCTAGGCTCATCAGTGTTAGTAATCAAGGAAAATATGCAACTAGAATCAAACAATGAATACCCAAACCTTTCTAGTTTCCACCTAACTCGTGTAGACCTCCTTAAAGGCTAAGGTTGAGGTTCTCCTTCTTCTTCAAAACTTTCAGAGCTACTTGAGCTCTCCTCATCATCAGGTCCATCAGGAGTACGTATTTCTTCTTTCTTTAGAGTAGGTGGAATCTGAACTACCTCCTTCTTTTGTTTCTCCTCTTTCTCTGGTTTCAACTCAACAGTGGAAGGTTGTGTCTCTCTGAAGATCACACTTCTACTGAAGAGAACCTTTTGAGCTTTTGGATCCCAAAGCTTGTACCCTTTCACATTGATACCATAGCCGATAAAGATACACTTAACAACCTTGTTCTCCAACTTAGACCTCTTCTCAATCAAAACATGAGCATAAGCTTCACAACCAAATACTTTGAGATGTCTCATTGAAGGATTTTTACTAGACCATGCCTCCATGGGTGTCTTACCAATAAGCATTGATGTAGGAGATCTATTGATCTAACAACATGTAGTGGCTACTGCTTCAACCCAAAATTTCTGCTTAAGGCTAGCACCACTCAACATACTCATATCCCTCTCCATCAACGTTCTATTCATCCTCTCTACAACTCCATTTTGTTGTGAAGTGTAGGGAGTAGTCTTATGTCTCTCAATCTTGTGCTCTTTATAGAACTTGTCAAACTCTATGGAACAAAACTCACCACCATTATTAGTCCTCAAACACTTAATCTTTTTACTAGTTTGATTTTCTACCAAGGCCTTAAACTCCTAAAACCAACTAAAGACTTCAGCTTTACTTTTGAGGAAATAAACAAATTTCCTATTGTAATCATCTATGAAAGAAAAAAATATACAAATTTTGATAATGAAGGAACACTTACAGGACCAAAAACATCTGAATGAACATAGTCCAAAACCCCAGAAGACTTATGAGAACTAGAGTACAAAGAAACACAGTGTTGTTTTCCATATACACAATGTTCACAAAAGTCGAACTCGAGATTACAATCATCAAGGACTTCAACAAGGCTCTTATTTTTTAGGGTTCTAAGACCCTTCTCACCAATGTGACCAAGTTGTTGGTGCCATAACATTGTCTTCTCTATAGGAAGTTTCATTTCCATGGAATGAGTACCCTTAGCTACCCAAAATGCATGACCATCTGATGTAGTTGCAACATGCTTCTCTACACAATCTAATGGTGAGGATGAAGAATCCAAAGGTCTCTTCTTCGATACATCCGAAGAAGTATTTCACTGTACAGTGCATGCATCAAGCTGAAATAGAGTACCAATATGAACTCCCTTACCCAACACCATATCTTCTCTTGTCATCTTGCATCCTCCACTAGAGAAAACAACTTGCACTCCTGAATCATTCAGTTTACTAACAAAAATCAGGTTTTGTGCCAAACCCAAGATATGCAAGACACCATCAATCCCTTTTACTCTTCCATCAAGAAATCTAATTTTGAATCTTCCATGGCCAACAATCTTCAAGTGAGAGTCATCACCCAGGTACACCTCTCCACCATCAAACTCCTCACACTTTGAGAGCCAATCTTTGTGAGAAGTCATGTGAAAGGATGCACCTGAATCTATCAACCACACATCATCTGATGCATGGGCTGCCAAGGCTGCAATAAATGCTTCTCCATTATCTTGGGATGATCTCTTAGATTTAGAATCAAAGAAAGACTTTTTTTTCTTCTTCTCCTTCTTGCAATCTTTTCGAATTTGACCAATTTCACCATAATTCCAACATTTTTCCGTGGACTTCTTACTAGGAGACTTTGATCTCCCCAGAGACTTTGACTTATATTTCTTGTCTTTCTTTTTGCTTCTCTCTTTTGGTCTGCCATGGACTGCAAGGACCTCCTTGGCCATCACATAAGACTTCCTTCACATCTCCTCAGATAGTAATGAGGCAACTATCTCATCCATCTTGAAGGTGGAAGTAGTGCTTCCAATAGCCATTACCAAGTGATCCCAAGAGTCTAACAATGAATACAAAAGGATCATGTAACGGTCTTGTTCATCTATTTTGTCTCCAATAGAACCCAGTTGTGTAACCAACATGTTAAAAGAGTTCAAGTGATTTGCAATGGATCCTCTATCTTCCATTTTTAGAGAATACATCTTCTTTCTCAAGAAAAAATTGTTTACCAGGGATTTAGCCTAATCGACATCGCTAAGATTCTTCCAAAGAGAAGCATAATTTTTCTCTTCATGGACATTCAAGAGAACAAAATCATCCAAACAGAGTCTAATAAGACCCTTTGCTTTCCTTTCCATGAGATCCCAATCCTCTTGTTTCATTCCTGAAGGTTTGGTTCCAGAAATTGCAAGCCATAAGTCTTGGTCTACTAACATGTCTTCCATTTTTAGCTTCCACAACTCAAAATTACCACCGTTAAAATTTTCCATCTCAATCCTCCCAGATGTGCATGGACTTGTGACACAATTTTGGCTCTTAAGATGCCACTTTTTTTAAAAAATCAGCAAAATATTATTTGCATGAGAAGATGAAGATAATTACGCTCAAAATTTCAAGATGCAGCAAGAACAAAAGTTGAAGTGCTCTAAGTCTAGTTTCTAAGCTACTATTTCTTTTTGAAATTAATGAAGATTAAGGGTCTCAACAAAGGGGGGGCCCAAAAAAAGTCCTTTTTTTATAAAAAAAAAAAAGCATAGCCCCTGAGGGCTCCCCCCTTTTTGATAAACTTTTTTTAAGAATTTCAAAAATCTGAACTGTGAGAAATTAGCTAACACCATGTAGTTTATCCCCATTCTTTCAGATAATTTTTTAATGAATATATAATATTTTATGAATTTTTAAAGTGGACACATCTTGAAAAGCTAAAATTTGAGCGTGCTCCTCCCTAATTTTTTTGAAAACTAATCAAAAATTGAATTTTTTTCATCATGTGTAGAATGGAGTCTATTTTTAAAAAATGTAATTTGTTTCACATTTCGATGAACAAGTAAAAATCTATCCTAAAACTAGCACATGTTTGTTTTTGACAAAAAAAAAGAAGGGATTTACAATAGAAGCAATGGATCAAAACCTTAATTGAATCAAAACAAAAAAAGAATTATATATTTGGATAGCTAAGAGAGACGTTAATGCCATCATAGTTTTTTTATAAACTTGCATTGAAAGATGTGAAAACATGACAGTGAGCACAAAGGAAAATATGAGGAAATTTGGAAAATCGTGTCAATTAACACGTCCAAAGAAAATCATTTGGTGAGAGCCAAATTTGGCGCTCACCAAATGACCTGCTTTGAAAAAAATCTTACTTTCCCCTCTCTTTGGTTGACCACTTTGATAATGCTTAGAGTGCGCAGTTTATGATCGTAGATGGATAGTTGAGGTTTTACCTTTCATATGCTTTCCACCTCGTTACCCTAACTGGGTAACTCTCTATCCCTCTGAAGTTTCTCTCTTTCTCAGGTCTCACTCCCTCCCACACTACCTAGACTACTTGTTACCTATTTTTTGCTAATAGCTCAATCAGGTAGAGCTTTTGTGATTTTCAAATGAAGAGTAAGGTGAATTTTTATTTTTGCTACATTACATTCATGTGCATAAACAAAATCAAAATATTACATTACTAGATTGGATTTATGTAGATGCATATAATATAGGAAAGATTGCACAATATTTTCAAGAAAAGTAATCTTATTTGATAATGTAAATGTATAAGGTCTCACACAAGCCGTGAGACTAACTCTTTTAGTGCAAATGAAAGAAAAAATTATACATTTATGGACATAAAGGAGAATAAATGCACATATAGAGAAAGGTGACCCGTCATTTCCTGAATGACGAGTCCTGGTCCTGGTTGATTTTCCTTGTATCATCTTTGGTCTTATGCTTGTCTCACATCTAGTTGATGCTCCCTTGATACTCTTAGTTTCCTACATCTGAGAGAGTGGGTGTTGTTAGAGCAATGAAAGGTCATCAGTCAATATATGCACATACATCTATAAACGTACAATTTGATCCTCATGTGCACTAAAAAAGCTAGCATTATATAGATGTCTAAGGAAACAAAGAGCATAATCAAAAACACCCATCATATGCTCTGTTTTTATCTAACATGTTTATTTCTTGTGTAGGTATAGGTGAAATCCCTGTTACTATTTTGATTTATCTGATTTTAGCATGAGATAAAATGTGGCTCCCACAAGGGTTGAGCCCAACATGCTACCCTTTGTTAGAGAGGGATGATTGCATTTTTATATCACCATTGAATCTTTGTTGATAGGTCTCATGAATCATGTTTTTATTGACAAAGATAGGAATCATTATTAGTGGGAGTCATTTCACATTAATAATGATACTCCTTGCTAATAAAAGCATGTCATAATCTACTCATTTGCAAAGATTCAGTGAGGTCTTACTGAGTTATTCAATGAGGTTTTACAGGTTATCAAGTCCTATTGGAAGATGTATAGAGAGTGAAGGAGTACATTGAGAACAAGATTTATAAGCATTCATAAGGACAGTAACATTTCCTATGAATGTAGAAGATAGTGCTTTCATCTCAAAGGGACAATATCTCTGTGTTAATCTCAGACTGATGAAAGAATTCAAGTTTTAATGACAAAGTAAATTGAGTCAAGTGTAAGGTAAACAACATAAAGAGTTAAGAACTTGAGATAGTCAATTACTTAAAGAGCATGAATGCCATCAGTTATCAAATCTTTTGCAATAACTTAATGAAAGGGTAGTGTATGGAGTGATTAGTGATGGAATCCTCATAGTACCTGTAAGTGCCATGGATACAGGCCACATAAAGGCCAAGCATAAATTAAATATAGTCTTGTTCCTCAATAGCATGATTACATATTGCAGTGGTAGTGGTTGGAACTGTGTATTGAGTTTGAGAACCTCAAGCCTCAAGATGATAAAAGCAGGATGGACACAGTTAATGAAGGATACAAATTGACAATTATTTGATATCATTCACAACAAGAATATGAAGAGTTACATTGTTCCAAAAATAAAGGTAATGTCCTCGTTGGAGGGACAATGAGTTGAGAATGAGGAACCCTCTGCGGGTGCAATTAAAGCCATGAAGTTTTTAATTTTTCATGGAAGGGATTATAGTCATAAAGTTGAGAATGAAACCAACAGGAAAAAGCAAGATAATCTACAGAACCACATGGCTGTGGCCATTAAAATGTAGAAAATGGCAAAGAAAATGCTCAAAAAATGGAGGAAATAAACATTTTCAACTTTTTCCCTATTACAATGGAGCAAACACAGCTAGGGGTCTTTATTATTTCTTTCACAAAGATATGACAACATGAATGGAGAACATAGTTTCTGGGTATTTGTAATAAGCATGGCCACGACCATGGAAATCAGGAGAATGTCTTTTCATTTTTGCTAAGAATCTGGAGTGTCTGCAAAATACAAAAATCTAAAGCTCTTGCTATTTTTCTTCAAATATACAAAGAATCCTCAAGTTTTCTGTGAGAATTTTAAAATTACAGAGGCCAAACATATTAAACCATAGCAGAAACTTTGTTATTTCTTCATTTGAAATAGAGTGTGATGAGAAAAAAATAAAAAAATAAAGAATTCTCTTTATTTTTTCCATAATAGAGTTCAAAATGGGGCTTAAAATAAGCATTTTTGTTCACAGAGGAATTATTTTAAAAGGTAGATTATATGCAAACAGAGGCTTACCCACATGGCTTCAACACAATTTTTGCAAAAGAAAACTCCAGTAAGTCTCCAAACTTTAGAAGCCTCGCAAGGATTCATGGCGGTGCCCTCACGATAGAGAAGACGGAGTAGTGAAATGCCAAACAAAGTGATATGATTTAGGGTTTGTTTACCCTAGAAATGGTCGACCACCTTTAGGCATTTTTTGCCTATATTTTGAAATTTTACTTCAAACTAATACCTCAATCTTTTAAAAGTGATTAAAACTCTTTGCACATGTTAATGTATTTAAGACTTATATTTTGTTTCCCATTATTTTTGCATTAATTTGAATTGTTAAGCATTTGACTTAAGTAATGCATTATAAATTACTTAATCAAATTGCTATTTTAAATGCAAAAGTAATCTGTTATGCTTTGAAAATTCCTTTAAGAGGATTTAGTTGAGAGTTTATGCTTTCACAAGCATATAGAGAGGTTGAGGGAGGTTAGTCGACATATGGAGAGTATATAGGGTTGTTTGAAGTCAGTTTGAGGACATTTGGAGTGTTTTTAGGTGCTTTTATAATGGAAGATGATGTGGCTTGAATTTTTCTTATCTCTTGTGCATTTTTGGAGTCTTTTAGAAGGTTTAAAAATAGGCTTTTTAGGGGCATCCAACCCCAATCAGTTTTCAGTTCCTCTTTTGGTGGATTTTGGGAGGGAGTTGATGTTTATAGTCACTTTTTGACTCATTGTACTCAGTTCTGACTTGCACTTTCTCTACTTTGTGACTTTTGGAGTCCTTGGAGAAAAATATAGAGTTTTGTAACTCACTTATAGGCATGTATATCAGTGTTTCACCTTTGAAATCAATGAGTATAAGTGTTTTACCTTTTCAATCTCTCTGTTTAATCATGTGTATTTGTATAATTGATGTAACTTCTTGTGAAATTGTATGATTCCTGGTGGTTATGTCTTATCCTAGCACCTTTTTGCAGAGCAATATGTATTTTTTGTAGGTTGTGGGATGCGTTTAAAATGCAAGCATTCTCTAGTTGTGAAGTCTTTTTTCCTTCGAGGAGTGTAGGCATATGAACCTTCCCATGAAATATTTATGCAGAAAATGTATGTGATTGAGTTGTGTGTGACATGTCTTTTATCATTGACTGAAACTATGTGTGTGAGTTGTGTTATATGTCTTCTTAGTTAATTTGGTGTATCACCATAGAGTTAGCTTTGATTTTTATGTTATGTTCTTCCCCTTTTCCTCTACAAGTCAGTAGATTAGTTTAGGTGACACCATAGGAATCTAGCCTTCTCCAGAGGTTTGATCTCATATAAGGAACCCACACCTTGGGATCATTCCATTTTTTTCACTGTATTGTTTAATTTCATATTCAACAGGGTGCAAATCCAAGTGAAAACACTACACTCTCTCACTCAAATCCCCTCTCTTAGGTCTCGTTCCCTCCCACCCTACCTAGATAAATCTATCTCACTCCAACCCCCTTTCTCACTCTCCCTCTCTCTCTCCCCCTCTGGTATTTTTGTCTCTCTCACTCCATCTCCCTCTCTTAGGTCGTCATCTTTCTCTCTCCATCTCTCTCTCTCAATTCTCTTAGGTCGTCATCTTTCTCTCTCCATCTCTCTCTCTCTCTCAATTCTCTCCCTCCTACCCCCTCTCCCTCTCTTAGGTCTCTTACTCACTCCCTTCCTCTCTCTCTCAAGTATCTCCCTCCCCTGCTCTCTCTCTCACACACACTCCCTCTCTCTCTCTCTCTCTCTCTCTCTCTCTCTCTCTCTCTCTCTCTCTCTCTCTCTCTCTCTCTCTCTCTCTCTCTCTCTCTCTCTCTCTCTCTCTCTCTCTCTCTCTCTCTCTCTCTCTCTCTCTCTCTCTCACACTCTCTCTCCTCTCTCTCAAGTCTCTCCTCCACCCCTCCCTCTCTCTCCAAGTGTCTCCTCCTACCCCCTCTCACTCTCTCTTTGTCAGTCTCCCCCACTCTACCCCCTCTCCCTCTCCTGATCACTCCCTCTATCTCTCTCCCACTCCTCCCTCTCTCACTCCCACTCTGCTCTCTCCTCTCCCTCTCTCTCTCAAGTATCTCCTCCCTTCCACCTCCCCCTCTCTCTCAGTCTCTTGGACCTCCCTACCCCCTCTCCCTCTCTCAGTCTCTCTTTGTCTCTCCTCTCCTCCCTCTATCTCTCCCACTCCCTCTCTCTCTCTCTCTCCTCCTATCTCTCTCCTCTCTCTTAGGTATCCCCCCACTCCTCTCTCTCTCTCTACCTCTCTCATCCCTCTATCTCGGGCTCCCCTCTCCCCTCCCATCCCCTCTCCTCTCAAGTCTCTCTCTCTCTCACTCTCTATATCTCTCTCTCCCATCCCTCTATCTCCCACTCCATCTCTCTCCCACTCTCTCAGGTCTCTCTCTCCCACCCTCCCACCCTATATCCTTCTCTCTCTCTCTTGGGTTTCTCCCTCCCACTCCCTCTCCCTCAAAGTCTCCTCCAGCCCCCTCTCTCTCTCTCCCCCCCCACTCCTCTCTCTCCTCACTCCCCTCTATCCATCTACGTCTCTATGTCTCTCCCTCTCTCTTGGGTGTCCTTTCCCACACCCCTCCCTCTCTCTGTCAAACTTCCCCTCCCTCTCTCCAATTGTCTCCTCCCACCCCTCCTCCCCTATCACTTTCAAATTATCCTCCTACCCCTCTCCCTCTCAGGTGTCTCTCACTCTCTCCTTTGAATCCCTCTTTCTCTCTCCCACACTCTCTCTCTCTCCCATCCCTCTCTCCCATTCACTCTCTCCCCCCATCCATCTCTCTCTCATCCCTCTCTCTCCCCTCTCTTAGGTGGGAGGAAGGTCTTGAGAGGTGACGGGAGTGAGGAAAGAAGAGGTTGGTGCTTGGGGTTGAGTGTTTGGGGTTGAGGGTATAAGGTTGAGGATTAGGTTTTGGTGGGAGTAGTAGTTTTGGTGAGGTAAAGGGTTTAAGGTTGAGGTTGAGGGTTTAGTTTATATTTGAGTGTTGGGGTTTAGGGTTGAGAGTATGAGGTTTGAGGATTAAGTGAGAGGAGAGATAGATGGAGGAGAGATGGAAGAAGTGAATAAGAGAAGAGAAGGGAGGAGGGACAAAAATAGATGAGGGTTGATAATTGAGGGCATGGTAGAGGGTGAACAATTTACAAGGGTTTAGGGTTGGGGTTTAGGGTTGGGGTATGGGGTTGGGTTTATAGTTTAAGGGTAGAGGGTTTAAGGATTTAGGGTTTAAGGGTTAAGGGTAGAGGGTAGAGGTTGAGTGTTGAGGTTTTAGGGTTAAGGTTGAGGTTGAGGACGAGGTTTTAGGGATTAAGGGTTAAGGAGTAGTGGGTTTAGGGTTTAGGGATTATGGTTTATAGTTTAAGGGTGGGGTGTGAGTTGAGAGAGAAACGAGGTTTAGGATGCAGGTAGGTTAAGGATTAAGGGTAGAGGGTAGAGGGTAGAGGGTTTAAGGGTTTAAGGGTTTAGTGTTTAGGGTTTAGGGTTTAGGGTTTATTCTTTAAGGGTAGAGGGTTTAAGGGTTTAGGGTAGATGGTTTAGCGTTTAAGGATTATTAGGGTTTACGGTTTAAGGGTAGATGGTTTATGGTTTACGGTTTAAGGGTAGAGGGTAGATGGTTTAGGTTTTAGGGATTAAGGGTTAAGGGCAGAGGGTTTAGGGTTTAGGGTTTAGGGATTAAGGGTAAAGGGTAGAGGGTAGAGGGTTTAGGGTCTAGGGTTTAGGGATTAGGATTTATGGTTTAAGGGTATAGGGTGTAGGGTTGAGGGTTTAGGGTAGAGGGTAGAGGGTAGAGGGTTAAGGGTAGAGGGTTTAAGAGTTTAGGGTTTAAGGGTTTAGGGTAGAGGGTTTAATGGTTTAGGGTAGATGGTAGAGGGTTTAAGGGTTTAGGGTTTAAAGGTTAAGTGTTGAGGGTTGAAGGGTTTAAGGGTTGAGGGTATAGGGTTGAGGGATTGGAGTAGAGATTTTTGTTGGGTTTAAGGGTTGAGTGATTAGGGTTGAGGGTAGAGGGTATTGGGTTGAGGGTAAAGGGTAGAGGGTATTGTGTTGAGGTTAGAGGGTAGAGGGTTTAAGGGTTTGGTTTTAAGGGTGTAGGGTTGAGGTTTTAGGTCTCACATCCCTCTATCTCTCACTCCATCTCTCTCCCACTCCCTCTCTTAGTTCTTCCCCCCACCCTAACTAAATAAGAGAGAGAGAGGGAGGGAGGGGGTTGAGGTTTTAGGGCAGAGGGTAGAGGGTAGAGGGTTAAGGGTAGAGAGTAGAGGGTTTAAGGGTTTAGGGTTTAGTGTTTAAGGCTTTAGGCTTTAGGGTTTACAGTTTAAGGGTATAGAGGGTTTAAGGGTTTTTTAGGGTTTAGGGTTTAAGGGTTGAGGTTGAGGTGAGGGTTGAGGTAGAGGTTGGGTAGATGGTAGAGGTTTTAAGGTTTTAGGGTTTAGGTTTTAAGGGTTTTAGGGTTTAGGGTTTTTAAGGGTTTAGGGTTTAGGGTAGAGGTTGAGGTTGGTTGAGGTTTTAGGGTTTAAAGGTTGAGGGTTGAGGGTTGAGGGTTAAGGGTTGAGGGTTAAGGGTAGAGGGTTTAGGGTGTAGGGTTTAGGGATTAAGAGTTAAGAGTAGAGGGTTTAGGGTTTAGGTTTTAGGGATTATGGTTTATGATTTAGGGTTTAGGGTTTAGGGTTTATGGTTTAGGGTTTAGGGAGGGTTTAGGGTTTACAGTTTACAGTTTAAGGGTAGAGGGTTTGAGGGTTTAGGGTAGATGGTAGAGGTTTTAAGGGTTTAGGGTTTATGGTTTATGGTTTAGGGTTGAGGGTAGGTATTTGTAGAGGTAGAGAGTTAAGGGTAGAGGGTAGAGGGTAGATGGTTTAAGGGTTTAGGGTTTGGGGTTTAATGGTTTAGGGTTTATGGTTTAAGGGTAGAGGTTTAGGGTTTAGGGTTTAAGGGTTAAGGGTTGAGAGTTGAAGGGTTTAAGGGTTGAGGGTATAGGTTTTAGGGATTAGGGTAAAGAGTTTAGTTTGGTTTAAGGATTTAAGGGTTGAGGGTAGAGGGTAGAGGGTAGAGGGTATTGTGTTGAGGCTAGAGGGTTTAGGGTTGGGGGTTTGTCTACCATCCCTCTATCTCCCACTCCCTTTCTCTCCCACTCCCCCTCTCAGGTCTTCCCCCCCACCCTAACTAAATAAGAGAGAGAGAGAGGGAGTGTGGGGGTTTAGGGTTTAGGGTTGAGGGTTTAAGGGTGTAAGGGTTGAAGGTTTATGGTTTAGGTTTAAAGGGTTAAGGGTTGAGGGTTTTAGGGTTTAAGGTTGGTATAGGGTTGAGGGATCTAGGATAGAGGGTAGAGGTTAAGATTAGAGGTGAGGTTTAAAGGTTTAGGGGTTTAGGGTTTAAGGTTTTAGGGTTTAGGGTTAAGGGTTGAGTTTAGATGAAATTAGAGGTAGAGGTTGGGTTTGAAGGTTAAGGGTAGAGGTTGAGGTTTAAGGGTTTTAGGGTTTGGAGTTCTGATTTTATAGTTTAAGGGTAGGGTTTAGGGTTTAGGGCCAGATGGTTGAGGTTGAGGGTTTGGGGTTTAGGGTTGAAGGTTAAGGGTTGAGGGTTAAGGTTTGAGGGTTTAAGGGTTTAAGGGTTGAAAGGATTTAGAGAGTTTAGTTGGGTTTAAGGGTTGGGCTAGAGGGTACTGGGTTGAAGGTAGAGGGTAGAGGGTATAGGTTTTAAGGGTTTAGGGTTGAGGGTTTAGGTCTCCCATCCCTCTATCTCCCACTCTATCTCTCAAGTCTTCCCCCCACCCTAACTAAATAAGAGAGAGAGAGAGGGAGGGAGGGGGTTGAAGGTTTAGGGTTGAGGGTAGAGGGTATAGGGTTAAGGGTTTAATGGTTTAAGGGTTGAGGGTTTAGGGTTTAGGGCTTAAGGGTTAAGGGTAGAGGGTAGAGGGTTTAGGGTTTTAAGGGTTTAGGGTTTAGGGTAGATGGTAGAGGGTTTAAGGGCTTATGGTTAAGGGTAGAGGGTAGAGGTTTGAGGGTAGTGATATGCCTTGCATAACCACCCCATTTTAAATTTGATTAATATGGGACCCTCTTTTTCTTTCGCTCTTTGTGTTTTGGCCCCTTCGATTTTCAGGTTTTGCTTTGCCTTGGCATGTGCTTAATATGTTTATCTTGCTTGCCCAAGTGTTTTTCCCAAGTTGAATATTGAAAATCTTATGTTTTGAGCAAAGTTCGGGTTTTTACCCTGGTTCGGGATTTTTCAGTCCAACCGGATTTTCTTGGTTTTCTTTGAAACTTCAATTTTCGCTACTGTTCGAGTTTTTGAGCCAGTTCGAGATTATCTGCCTCGGTCGGATTTTCCTGGATTGCACTCGAAGTCTGGCTTGGCCTGTTTTGCGTTGAGTTCAGAGATTTCTGGCCTTTGTGGAATTCCGCTTGGGTCAGATTTTTCTGGATTTTCTTCTTGCCGTCGGGTTTCTGAGTTTGGTCGATTTTGGGAGCTTTATGTCATTTTGCTTTATCATTTGCATTCTCCTGAGTTGGGATGTTCATCTTGTTGTGCTTTAAAATGTTATGGTCTTTCTTGGAGTTTGAATTCCTGTGTGTTTGGGCATTTCATGGCTTGCCTTGTGCTTTCAGGGTTAAAATCTAGGGTTTCATGCCTAGGGCGTCGCCATGTCATCTTGATCTTCTTTCAATTGAGCCTAGGATTTGAAGAAGATCTGTAGGAGGCTCATGTTAAGTGATTTCTGTGCCTAGGGTCCTCAAATTTGTGACCTTCGGTCAATTTGAGTGAATTCATGGCTGGTGTTCAGGTTTTTAGTCAGGTTCGGGATTTTCCTATCTGGCCGAATTTTCCCGAATTACTTCATTTTCTTGATTTCCTTCAGTTTTCTGAAGTTCAGAGTTCTGAGTCATCCATGGAATTCCAGTCAGGCTGTATTTTTCTGAATTATCTGTTGTGCTTTGTGGAACTTAAGGAATTGGATAAAATTGATGAATCTAATGATGAATGCTTAAACATATCTTGCTTCAGCTTGATGAATTTCACTGTTGTATGCTGCTTATGTTCATTTTGATAATCCATTGTTGATATTGGTGCCTCATCGGGAGAATCCACCTAGTTCAGAATTTTTTGAAATTCCTCCCAGGCTGGTTTTCCCCGGTTAGCTCAAAATCCTGAACTTCTTAGTTTTGATGCTTAAGGGCTAATTTAATGGTTTTATCATGATTTTGAGCTAACACTTTGATAAAATGTTGTCAATAATTGGATTCTCACATTGGTGTTTGATGGAAGCAGGATGAGTCTAGCAAGATAGCGGCTGGAAAGGCTAAGAAGAACACAAAGGGATCATCCATCTCTGAAGCAGAAGAAAGAGATGACGCTAGATGAAAAAGGTAGGATTCCTGAGGACAGGATGACGTCAGTCTGGTTCAAGGTTTTGGGTCCTAATGTGAACACCTTGCTGCGAAGGACTAAGGCCATCATGAGATATAGTAACTGGACACCAGTTGGATGATTCAACGACCTACAATACAACCATTAATGAATGTCAATCTAGCAAGAGAGACTGGGGCAATACGATGGGACATATCTGAAGAATAATATCAATGCTATTGAATGGAAAACTAGGGTTTTTCCTATGCCACTTGTAAATGGCTTGCAGAGGATGTTCTTGATGACAAAGTCCAGAATGGAGCAACATATGGGTGATGTGGGGGAAGCAGTTAATGCAAAGTTGCATCAAAATTTGTGCTTCCTCATCGTTTCACTTTGCCTCTTCTTCACGCATTTTGGTCTGAGTTATGTGGTAGATCCTGAGCCTATTTGGTCGGTGCCCTTGCATTTAATGCATGTTGACTTTGTTTCAAACTCTTCTAGGGCCAACGTGTTTTGTAACTAACTTATTTTGTAAACCCTAAACTGTGCCAACGCATCTGGCATGTTTTATAAATATGGCATCTCACCTCTTTTGTAAGGGATGTTTTTGGTTTTCAGAGAAGTTATAAAGTTTTTAGAGACAGGTTAGAAAAGATCTAGTTAGGGTTAGATGAGTTAGAAGAAGGTAAAAGAAGGATTCAGAAGGTAGAGGATGGGATAGCGAAAAAGCAAGTTAGGGTTTTCCTTAAGAAAGTTAGACATTTTTTTTGTAGTTCAGCAGGAAGATGAGATGACATATCTTCCAGATTTTCTTAGCATAGATGGAGATAATTCGAAGACATGGTTTTCTGTACACTGGTGATCTTGCCAGATTTGTAAATGTTGCTTATCTGTTTTATTGATAGTAGGAGCAGCCATATTTAAACCTTCTTTATATTATGCTCTAGAATGGTATTCATTTTGGGTTAATCATTTTATTTGAAAAGCTTACAAGGAATGAAATTTTATCTTATGTTTTGTTTGAGTGATGATTTGCAATCTACTGTTAAAGTTTGTACTGAGAATGAATGAAACTTTGTATCAATTACAGGTTAATTTTATTCTGTAGTTTTTAGTTTAGGAATTCCTTGGAAGGTAACAAGTCTGATTAGTTGAATGAATCAACATTCTTTTTAGTTTAAAAACCTTTATCTATCTTTTTCTATTTCTTTAAAACCCCTGGTTAAAGTAGGTTTAGATAGATGTTTGATCTTGTAACAATCCAGAAGCTCAAAACTAGCAAGCCCCTTGAACATTACAACCATATTGACCACTTCGTGAAACAACAACATTGTGAACCAACATCAAAGACCTTGGGTGGTGATTAGTTTGATTACTGATTGTCTCTTTTAGGAGAGGTGAGATATTTTTACTTTTATCTTACCTGCATGTTGTGGGTCAATTTGGTACATCAACAGGTAGAGGGTTTAAGAGTTTGGTTTTAAGGGTTTAGGTCTCCCATCCATCTCTCTCCCACCCCCTCTCTCAGGTCTTCCCCCCACCCTAATTTAATAATTCTCTCTTCCTCTCAAGTCTCTCTCTCTCAGGTATCACTCCCTCCCATGCTACCTAGACTAATCTGTCTCACTCCAATCTCCTCTCTCACACTCCCTATGTCAGGTCTCACGTACCTCCCACCCTACCTAGAAAAATATATTTCACTCCAACCCCCTCTCCCAAACTCCCTCTCTCTCTCTCCCCCTCTAGTATTTTTGTATCTCTTAGGTCTCATCCCCCAACCCCTCTCTTGTTGTCAAGTGTTTCCCCCCACCCTAACTGGATAACTCTTTATCCCTCTCAAGTCTCTATCGCTCTTAGGTCTCAGTCTCTACCACACTACCTAGACTAATCTATCTCAATCCTAACCCCTCTCTCTCTATCTCAATTCTCACTCCCTTCCTCTCTATGCAAGGTGAACATTTCAAAGAAAGACATTTGGTGCTCGCCAAATTTCGCACTCTCCAAATTTGGCGAGCGCCAAATGTGTTTTACCTTGAAATGGTAAAATAGGGGTTGACCCTATGATTTAGGCCCACATGCTTCTATATTTGTTTGGTTCAGCACTTTATCTGACTCAAAAATTCCTTTTTTATGCAGTTGACACCCTGTTTTACCAATCTATGCTTGATCCATCACCTTTTTACCACCAATTTGAATGATAGACAATATAAAAGAAGACATTTTGAAGTTTCTACATCATTTTACATTATCTCAAGTAATATATTCATTTTGCTAATATTGAAATGTTTACATTTAGTATATTTGTTTGTTTTTGACAATATAAACTAAATTCCTTTAATGATTTTATTAATCATAACAATTGGACATGGAATTCAACATTGAATTAGATGGGAGTTGCATAAAAAAATTTAAGTTTTATGAGTTTGAAGAAAAAATTGAAAAACATGACATAATTTAGATGAATTCATGTTTAAACTTATATAAACGACATCAAATTAACACAAATTTTCTTATGAATTCTATTTTCATTGCTTATAGTAGTCCATTTCCAACATGGCTAGTGGAATTCACTCTATTTCATTTTAGGTAGATGTTTATATTGAGTTTTTTTGTTTTGTTTTGACAATTTATAGACCATTCATTTGATGATTTTATTAATCTTCATTGCTACACATAAAATTCAACATTAAATTTGATGGATGCTGCATGTAAAAGTTTAATTTTTAGGAGCTTGAAGATATAAAATGGCAAACATGACATAATAGATTCAAATTCATTATAAGTGATGGTTGTGGGAAAACTTTTATTTTCAACTAATTTGGAAAACCTAAGAGCTTTCATCAATGTTAATGAAAGTTTCCATTAATTTTTTGTTCCATAAAAAAATCACCTTCATCATGTGCTTAGACAAATTTAAGTGACTTGACATAGTTGTTAATGCAAGTTTCCATTCATTCATACCATTTACCTTTCTAAGAAATAAAAAAGGGAAAATTTTGTGCAATTAAAAATGCTTATTGTCATTCTAAGTTACCTCATTTCCAAAGAAATAGTGAATAATTCCAAGATATAGCATCGCAAACCCTTCTTTGAATTCATGTTCTTCGTTTCAGTTGTCGAATTCGTGGAGAACTACACACTATAGCCACAGAATGAGGTGCAATCACAATACTTCAACTCCACACAGGTTGCTATATTTGTGCATATAGCATTCATTCATGCAAATGATAGTACAGAGGATAACAGGAAAGTATTGAGGGAGTATCACTTTTACATCAGTGATGATCACACACATTCTATAGAGTTTGTGGAAGGTTGCTTTCAGATGTTCTATGTTGATCTGGCTAGCAAGGGCATATCATTCAATCAACATATCATATGGTCAAATAACTGTACATCATGTTATCATGGAATCTAGCAACACTTGATCCACAGATAACCCCCTACAAAACTTTTTTTTTCATAGGTTCATGGTGTTCAAGTATGCAAAATGAGGTCATTTTTAATCCACATCGATATGCATTTCAAAATCTCAAACAATTTGTTTGAGTGTCCTCCTCTGTCTGTCTTTCAAAGAGATTCAAAACGAACATCTTCGTCAGCGTCCAACTTTTGGGAGTTGTGAAAATTGGAAAAAGTGTAGGAGCACTGATTTTCAGCGCTCCTACATGTTGAGGTTGAATTTTTTCTAAGTCTCAAATGCCCAAGCACTGATTTTTAGCGCTTGTACAAGTTTGTTCAAAGTCAGTAAAAAGTGCATAAGCGGTGAAAATCACCGCTCGTGCACTCTTTTTTTCTTTCAAGTCTTAGTGCAAGAGTGGTGATTTTCACTGCTTATGCACTTTTGTTCCACTTTATAAATACATGCTAGAGTGGTGAAAATCACCGCTCGAGCATGTTATCTGCCACTTAATTCGCCATAATTAAATGTGTGACTTAAGTTCATTTATGGTGCCTTTTATAAACTTTTAAAGTGGTTTTAAGGTAATCAATCCTCATTCAACTCGTCATTCTTCCATTCCTTCACGTGCTAGGCAACCTCCAAACCACAGTGAACTCGATTTTGAAGTTTTCTCAAAGCATCAAGTTAGAGTTTCAGTGTCTTTCTGCCAGGTATGTCGCCATCTCTTTTCTTTATGTTTCACCATCCTTTTGTGTTTTGAACAATCTGTAAATCTCTTTTTCCATGTCACTTTTACATTTTTCTTGATTGGGGTTTGTATCCCTTCACTTTTCGATTTCGATTTCTTCTCCCTTTTCATTTGTGCCATGTGTTTGCATTTTTTTATTTTCACCATGTTCCCTTCTTTATTCATGCCCTAGGTTTTTAAAGTCTTGTTTTCAGATGCTTCTCTTTGAAACATTTCTTTTAGTCTATCTTCCATTCGCCATAAATTTTAGCGGGGTTTTTGGTCTATCTTAACGTTTAGGTTGATACTTCCAAACAAATGGAAAAATACACTACTCATATGTTCGAGTGGTGATTTTCACTGCTCGAACATCAATCTTCTTCGCCACCATCATCATTCTTACAAGGTCCTGCTCGACTTCTCAAGGTGGTAAAATTTACCGCTCGAGCACCAAATTCTTCAACGTTGTTAATGAACAAGTGGTATAATTAACCGCCTCTACACTTGTGATTTTCATCACCCCATGTAGTTGCAGTGAAAATCACCGCTCCTACATGGGGTGAGTTTTCACTATGATGCAAAGTGCTAAACTTTCCTGCCTTCACAACTTCATTATCTTTCCAAGACCAAATGTCAAGGCTTTGATTTTCAGTGCCTTGACACATTTTGGAAAACCTACATGAACATGTAAGGGTGCTGATTTTAAGCGCCCTTACATCTGAAATCATCTCTCTAAGTGTAGGAGCGTTGATTTTTAGCACCCCTACACATTTGGAAATTTTTGCCTTAAACACTTCCAAATCACTCCATTTTCACTCCAAACACCATTTCTTTGCTTTCGCTTTGTTTTTTGTGCCTAGTTGCTCATTTCACACTTGCTCAACATTGTTTTCTCACTTCACACTTCCCAATGCTGCTTTTTCTACCAACACCTATTGACTCACTATCCTTCTTGCAGTTTTTCTCCATATTTCGTCAAAGTGATCCTGAAGGTGACATCTTTGATCCAGTTGCTTCTAGATGACAGCCAAGAAGCCTCCATCATCTTCTAGAAAAGAGTGCAAAATGAAATACAAGTACCAAGGCATCTATCTGCCTACAGTGGTGATCTCAAAGGTGGACGAAATAAAAGACACCGAGGTTGGTCATCAGGACCTTGTAGACTTTGTTAAAAGAACTGAAAAAAAGCCTCTGGACGACAATTTGAGATCCATTGTACATAGCAATCTGCATCTGGTGTCCACTTTTCCAACATCTACTCATCACACAGAGTTTGTTCTCCAAGTTTCTTCCCACTACAATTGAGAGAGAAGAAGTGTGATAGATTCCTCTGGACAAGAAATTTTGAGGCTAGACCCTGATTTCTTTAACATTGTGTTCAAAGTTCCACACATGGAAAGATACACTGAGATTTCAATGCAACAAGCATAGGAGGTTTATGATGCAGATCCAACCAAGGCTAAGAACTTGATTAATAGTCAGTGGTTGAAAGAACCTAGGAATACTATCTCAAGATAGTCGAAAGGGCTTCCACAGAGGATGTCAGGGACATGATCACTCTCCTAAGTAGGGTCAAAGACTTTCTTGAATCATCTCATTTTCAGGATTGGATGTATGAATACATTCAGAACATAAGAAGATAGAAGGCTCATATTGATTGGGGAACACAAATCAATGATGAAATTCATGAACAATTGATAAATGTGCCAACCACTTTGAAGTTCTATATGACTTCTTATTTGGTTTATGTCGCAACTGTGATGAGACAATTCCCAGGACTTTCTACAAAGGGGAACCGACACTCTATACTAGTGTACAAGTATTTCTATCAGTTGGACCTAAAGGAGAGTCTTCACCATTTTAGGAGGGTCATAGATGCCTTCTTCATACCTCTTCTATACAGTTTTGATCCGACTCTCAAAAACAAGAGAGTGTCAGACGAGACCTATAAAGTGGTAAAAAAGGTTGGGTGCATATTATTACAATTTCCAACTTTCACTTACATGAGGGTAGGGTGCTACACTGGGTGCCCTTACATGTTGCCCAGATATCCCTTAGACAAGTGGATACTCATGGAGTTATGCAGATAGCTAATTTCAGTTCACAAAGAATGAATGAGGATTCACAAACCCAGTTTCAAATTCCCACTAAGGATTGGTAGATATACCATTAAGAGTGTGGAAAAAGCCAAATCAGTCTATGCATAAATGCAGGTCATGACAATAAGGACCTAAAAATACATATTTGACTTTGATTACCAGAATGTGAATAGGAAGTTGAAGAAAGATCACAACCACAAATATCGCTTCAAAGACATATGGGTTGAATGTACAGATGAAGAGGATATCTGCAAGATGGATTACTGCAGGCTAACCATAGAGAAGATCAGGGATCTTGGTGTTGTTGACCTACTAGAGGGTTTCAAAGATCCTGCTGACATCATGAACGTTTCCTATGATGAAAATGGGATTTCTAAGAGACCTCTACCTACAATACAATGGTCTAAGAAGGAAAGTGTTTCCATTAGGGAAAGCATTGCTTCCATATTGGCCAACACTGTAGAATGGTTACACAAGCATGGTTTCCAGATGAAAGCCTTTACGATAGAGTCAGAAGGAAAAGAACCTGGAGTAGAATCCAGCCAACAACAAGAACTCCACACAAAAGAAAAACATGTGGCTATTGCCTCTTCTTCCCGAAGAGGCCTTAGAATAAAGTTCATTGTTGGAAAGAAGAATACAAGGGAAGTTCGAGAAGAAGAAGCCATGGAATATGAACCATCTCACTCAAAAGGAAAAGGGGTCGTTTCTAAAGAGGTAGATTCCAAAGAAGAAGAAAATTCAAGTGAAGAATCTGCTGCAGAAGAAGATTTTGAAGAAGAATCTGATGAGGAAGAAGATTCCATAGGAGAACAAGAGTCTGAAGAACAAGAAGGTGATCAAGAATGTGATCAAGAAGGAGAACAAGAAGGTGATAAACAGAAACTCGAGCATGACGAAGAACAAACTCTATCTCCACATGAGAATGTTGTCGAAGACTTTCCACAAACGTCATCACCCATAACTTCAAACGTTCCTCACACACCTCCTAATCCTAATTCTCCTCCACCTCCTTTTCCCACATCACCTCCTCCTACATCCACAATACCTATAGTAGACATTTCTCATCCTCCTACAACATCAACTGTACTTGATACTCCTCCATCAATTTCAAATACATGTAAACGGTTGATATTTTGTCAAGTCCTCCATCATCCATTCCCAGTTTGTCATCTCCATCTTATGACATCACTTCTGTGGTTGAATTCAATAGGTTCATGAATGAATCCTTGCATGGTCAACTTAGTGTGCAATCTTTTGGACCAATCATGATAGACACTACTCCAATTGTCACCATACTAGTCATTTCTACAAAAGTGGTTGTGACAAAAGAGTTGAAAATCAGTCAAGAATCTCATACTTCCTCTCTCCCCCCTTCATTGGTATCTCTAGTATCAAAGAGAAAGAAACAAATGGTTTGTCTAGAAGATCTCAATCTTGAAGAGATAGCCCCTCCAAAAGCCAAGGGTAAGAAAAAGGAAAAAGTGCATTCACGGTTTCATGTTGACAAGGATGGTCATAAGTATGCAAAGATTGGTATACCTCCTCAAGAAGAAGGGGATGTAAATATGGAGGACTACACTGTAACAAGAGTCCAGCTTGGCAAGGTCACAAATGACAGTGCAAAGGAAGATGCATAAGTAACCTTGGATGCGTTGGCAGGAAGGCTTGATAAAATGGAACAAGCCTGAGACATGTACAAACAAAAGGTCGAACAATATGTAGTTGCTTTGAGGAGACTTGAAAACTCTTCAGGAAATATCCAACCCATGGCTATTGAAAACCTTGAAGAACCAACAGTATGGAAGGCAGAAAAGTTGGCCTCCAAAGGTAAAGCATTGTATGATTTCATTGATGAATTAATACAAGATGGTTCACAAGTAATAGTTGTTGCAGATGAGAAAGCCTCACAGATAGCCAAGCTCAAATCAGAGCTTGATAAGGAAGAAAGTATTCTTACCCAAGAGAAAAAAGAGATGAAAATTTCCTATCATTTTGGTCACAAATGAAACAGGCAAAGCTCAGTAAATTGATGCAAGTTGGGGTAATTACCGACAAGGAAAAATATGTAGAGGTAAGAGAATCACTCAAGTACCGCATCGAAGTGATCAAATCCCTTATCAAAGATCTCCACCATGTTCAAGAAGATGTCGAAGAACATCATGCTATCTTGGAGAAGGGAATCAAGGAGTTGCTAGGAAAGCTTCTTGAAGAAAACCATATTTTCCTCCCAGCCAGTGAACTTTCCAAGATGTACAAAGAAGCCATCATGCAGCAAGTTGAGGATTCTAGCTTTTCAAAATCCTTAATACATGTCACTTATGAGATAAAACTAACTCTTGATAATCTCAAGATGCATCTTCACAGGTGCAAGAAAATTCATTTATCTACCATAAGGTTGATCACAAGAGTTCACACCCTTGTAGATTACATAGTCAGTCCAGATGATGCATTCATGCGGGAGAACAAGAAATACTTCTGTGCCCAAAGCAAGGAACCATGAAGACTCTTGATCTCTAGTGTTAAATTTTTTGATGCTTCCCTTTATGCATCTTGTAAATAGTTTTTGACATCTTAAATGTCTTTTTAGCAAATGTAATTACATGTAAAATATGAGATGTTTTCCCAGAAAGATGGACAACATTTTGACTTAGTCAAAGTTAGGTGAGATTTTCCTAAATTAGCTCACCTAACTTTCCTAATTTTACTCAACTAATCTCCTAAATTTTCTCTTCCCTCTCTTTTATAAATAAGAGGGATTTTTATTGTAATATTTACCTTTAGTATTTTGCAATGAAGTGCTGCCCTTTTTGAAGCAGATTTGTGAAACTTTGTGCTCATGTTTGCGAATGAAAATCTGATCAATAAAGAAGAGAATTGCATACCAAAATTTATGTTGGAATCAATAATCTTGTGCATTGATCATATTGGTAGTGATTAGTAGATGAGATATGAAGGGCTTCAAATAAATTTATGTAAATTTTGTGTTACATTCTTTATTTGAATTTACATTTATGTTTGGTTAACTATCATTGAATGATCTACAAGACTTTGTGCTTGTAATTGTTCATGTTGTTCATGGAATTGATGTATCTAGAAGACTTTTTGCTTCTAATATGACAAACATTACATATCTTAAGGATCCATCGGTGAAAAAACTACGGAACAACTTTGTGCCTTTGTGAGCTTTCCTTTCTCATTTTATTGTTATTATTATCATACCTGGTACTTCTACGCTTTGCTTTGACAAGATAGAGGTATTGGAATTACTGCTTGTTTTTAGTTTAAATTTATTTTGAATCAAAACTATCAACTATGAAGCATTGTAAAACATCTTCTTTGAAAAAGGAGAGAAGCATGAATGTGACACCCCCCCCCATTTCGTAAGTGTAGTGTACATTTTGTAAATACTTAATTAGTTTTACTTAGCTTTTTTTAATAGTGAGAAGGGTGCCTCCCCTTTCTAAGAGGAGAGATTATATCTCACATAGCTATGGTTGAAATCTAGGCTGTGTAATCTATTGAAAAGGTGATTACATAATTTTCACCCAACACATCACAATTCAAGAACTCTAGAATGTTTTACTAGTTGAACATGATGCATAGGATCAATGGTGTTCCCCATATGTGGAACTTCTCAAAGGTCGGGCATGGAAAGGGGGAGCATGATGGAGTAGGTTCATGATCAATTGTCAAGTGGTGCAATCATGCAATGGGTCCAGGTAGTGAAGGTAATTCTTTAGTTCGTAGGTTTTTCCATTTAGTACATGACACTAACATTGAAAAATATGAGGATTATTGTACACTAACATGATTGAGCGAGATACACTCTTTTAGAAGCTCCAATGCAAGTACATGGACTATCCATATACAAAAGATGGCATGCTTTTGTTCTGCATGTACACTTCAAGCATGGAATGATTGTGAGTCAACAGAGTGTGTTGATAGATGGTCTATAAGAAGTCTAACCTGACATGACACTTATGAGCTCCTGACGGCTCTACAAATCACAGAGGTTCAATCATCCATTGAATTTGATCATGTATCAGACCTACTAGAACCAGGTAATATATCTTACTTTCAGGTTTTATTTTTATGTTCATTAAATACACCTAACAAGGTGAACATATCAATGCGGGGCATGATTATGCAGTGATTGTAGATGAATACAATGAAGAGGGTACAAATTATTACCTATGTCATTGTATCGAGGCCAAAAATAAATTGGAGGCCCCAGTTACAGATGGAGAAAACATAGAATATCCTACAGGTTTAGTGATTGCTACTGGCACATCAAAGGATTCTTCACTACTTGAACCTTGTCTTCGCAGCCAACACTCATTTGATCAAATATAAGGGAAAACCTGGGAACAAGAACTTGTGGAAAGTGCATGAGTTTGACCACAAGGCAATACTTGACACAATAAAGAGTAGAGAAAACCTAGATGGTTCCCTAGATTGATTTGTAAGTATGCACATTGAATTTATAAAGTCATGTTATTGATCACTGATTTATTTCAAGCGTTTAAGTTTGATTGTAGAAGGGTTTGCAAAATTGCATTATTGTTAATTTGCAAAATTATAATTATAGGTTGCTCTCTATTGACTACCTTTAAGTTGGTATTCTCTATTGTTGTTTGATGTCATATGAATTTAGGACTATCATTGATGCATTTGTGATTGTAGGATATACTTAAGATTGTCAACTTAAGAAAAGAACAACATCGGTTGCTGGTGCATTTTCTGGTTCTCAATCTTTTCTTTCTTTTCCATTTCATAGATTTCTCATATTCTTATATGCTACATGTTTTATGTTAATTATGTCAGTGATATATTTGAAATTTATACGTAGGATCATCGAGAGATGAGAAAGTAGCAAAAGATGGGCCACATCACCATTGCAGGACCTTCAATCGATCTACTTATAGCATGCATGAAGGTGATAATAGATCTTGTCAGAAGGTGTATGTCTGACATTATTCAATTATTGGTCTTTTAATGATTTTTATGTGAGTCCACATCTAAAATTGTTAGGCTTTTGCAAGTTTTTTGTGGACCAAATTCTAGTGAGTGTACACAACCATGGAGAGGCTACTACCCATGTGTTTCCAAGGGAGCAGGGGATGTACATGTTTTGAAGCATTTTGGAATGCAAATAACTGGGCCACCTAAGCTAGATTAGAGAAAAGAAACTGGGCATTAGCTCCTTTTGTTTCTTCTTGTACAATATATTTCATGATCTGGGCTACAAATGGGAGGATTATTTCCTTGCATGTATTGCTACAAGTATTGAGAAATGGGAGGATTTTTAAGATGTTCTTCCATCACTATTGGAATATTTTTTATTGACTTAGTGTATTTTTTGATGTACAAAAATTATGAGAAATTAATACATGCAAATGTGTATATTCCTTAATATATGCCTCAATTAAAATGTGTATATTACATTTAAAGTTAGTTGTAATGGCTTATGGTTTACATTTAAAGCTGTCTTGAAGAAAAAGCATGTCGATTTATGAAAAAATATAAAACAATGTCTTATATTGTATAAATGCATATTTTCTTGCTCTTCTATAAACCCTAGAACTCTTTCCATCATTATTATTTGACAATAAAACTTGATAAACCCTTCCTCATTTAGTATGCTGCAACTCGAGGCTAAAGTTTGCATTATAAGGTTGTGAACTCACCTCTCCAATTAATATGTCCCCACTATATCACGATTATTCTCAACTCTTTTTCTGTCTCTGGTTATTACATAATCATGAGACCCCATTTCTATGAGGCATACGTTGCCCTTACCTCATCAACCCTACTGAATCGATAAGCTAGTGAGCTCACTATGCCAATTCAGTAGGGTTGACAAGGTAGGGGTAGCGTATGCCTCATAGAAATGGGGTCTCACGATGATGTTGACAAGGTAGGTGCAGCGTGATGTAAATCACCATGAGACCCCATTTCTATGAGGCATACGCTGGCCCTACCTTGTCAACATCACCGTGAGACCCCATTTCTATGAGGCATATGCTGCCCCTACCTTGTCAACCCTACCAAATCGACAAGCTAGTGAGCTCACTAGCTTGTCGATTTGGTAGGGTTGACAAGGTAGGGGAAATGTATGCCTCATAGAAATGGGGTCTCACATTGATGTTGACAAGGTAGGGGCAGCGTATACCTCATAGAAATGGGGTCTCATGGTGATTTACATCACGCTGCCCCTACCTTGTCAACATCATCATGAGACCCCATTTCTATGAGGCATACGCTACCCCTACCTTGTCAACCCTACCAAATTGGCAAGCTAATGAGCTCCAAGCTCACTAGCTTTCCAATTCGGCAGGGTTGACAAGGTAGGGGCAGCGTATGTCTCATAGAAATGGGGACTCATGGTGATGTCACCATGGTCCCCATTTCTATGAGGCATACACTTCCCCACCTTGTCAATCATTGTGAGTTCCCATTTCTATGAGGCATATGCTGCCCCTACCTTGTCAACCCTATCGAATTGGAAAGCCACCATGAGTCCCCATTTCTATGAGACATATGCTGCCCCTACCTTGTCAACCCTACCAAATTGGCAAGCTAGTGAGCTCACTAGCATGCCAATTCGGTAGGGTTGACAATGTAGGGGCAGTTTATGCCTTATAGAAATGGGGTCTCAAAAATATCACTGTGAATCCCCATTTCTATGAGGCATACGCTGCCCCTACCTTGTCAACCCTACCAAATTGGAAAGCTAGTGAGTTCACTAGCTTTCCAATTTGGTAGGGTTGACAAGGTAGCATATGCCTGCCTCATGGGGGATCAGAGTGGTGTATCCTCATATGGGGTCTCATGGTGATGTAAATCAACGTAGCGTATGCCTCATAGAAATGGGGTCTCATGGTAATGTAAATCACCGTGAGACCCCATTTCTATGAGGCATACGCTACCCCCACCTTGTCAACCCTACCGAATTGGAAATCTACTGAGCTTGGCAAGCTAGTGAGCTCACTAGCTTTCTAATTTGGTAGGGTAGACAAGGTAGGGGCAGTGTATGCCTCATAGAAATGGGGTCTCATGGTGATGTATGCCATTAGGCATACATGATGTACATCACTGTGAAACCCCATTTCTATGAGGCATACATCACTGGGAGACCCCATTTCTATGAGGCATACACTGCCCTTACCTTGTCAACCCTACCGAATTAGCAATCTAGTGAGCTCACTAGCTTGCTAATTCTATAGGGTTGACAAGGTAGGGGCAGTGCATGCCTCATAGAAATGGGGACTCACGGTCATCAACGTGAGTCCCCATTTCTATGAGGCATACACCGCCCCTACCTTGTCAACCCCATCGAATTGGCAAGCTAGTGAGCTCACTAGCTTGCCAATTTAGTAGGGTTGACAAGGTAAGGGCAGCATATTCCTTATAGAAATGGGGTCTCAAGGTGATGTAGACATTATAAGAGAATCTTGAATGTATGAGTGATATTGTAAAAGATTTGTGAGAATGGAGTACCTAAGGCATTGTGCCTACAAGTACAAGCACTTGGGTTTTAGAACGGTGTATGAAGCATATTAGATAGTTGTATCACAAACAAAAGAATTAGGACAACCAAATAAATATCATTTTATTGTAAACCTCATATTATTAATATAGTGAGTGTAATAACCATTGATGATTACTAATCATTTTTTTTCTTCTTTAATTCTCTCCCTATTATAACTAGCACCAATTGACTAACTTATTATAAAAACTTCAATTATTAAAATGAATCAACCTAATGATTATATATCAATATCAATATAGTATAAATTCTATTCAAATAAACACTTGTAATGAGATTTACTCAAATTTTGAATTTTATTGTTACCCTCAAACATTTGTAATTCATGCAATGTAATCCCTTAATAGTCCAAATTGCAAAAGGGCAACAATCTTTGATGGCCTGTTACTTGTATACCGTGTAAGTTATAGGAATTTTGTCTGAGGCATTAGGATCACATAGGGCATCTCTACAATAACCTCTCTTGGCTTTTGTTATCTCGGAGTCATTTTCCATGGTGTCCAAATTTGACTTGATGGAAAAAGTATCAATTACAAGCAATATAAAGTTGCAAAGTCGTGCAACTTTTGTTCTGCAACTCGTGTGACCAAACAGACTATTCCAATGCATCTAGATGGGTATGTTTACGCTAGGCATGGTCCTCTTTTGCACCCAAACACACCAAATCACTTTGAGCTACGTTCAACCGGTTTGATCCCTTAAGGGTCCAAAGTGCAAAAGGGCAGCAATCTTTGATAGACTATTACTCAGAAATCGTGATGCTTACGAACTCTCTGTTTGAGCCTACGAGATTGCATTGGGCCCCTCTATAATAACCTCTCTCAGTTTTTGTTATCTCAGAGTCATTTGCAACTCGTGTGACCAAACAGACTATTTCAACATGTCTGTATGGGTACGTTTACGCTTGGCATGGTCCTCTTTCACACCCAAACACGTCGAATCACTCCGAGCTACATTCAACCGACATAATCCCTTATGAGTCCAAAGTGTAAAATGGCTACATTCTTCGGCATGATATTACTTGGACACCATGACGCTTAGAAAATTTTCGTCTAATCCTATTGGATCGTGTTTGGGCCCCTCTACAATAACCTCTCTCAGTTTTGCTATCTTGAAGGTATTTTCCCGTGGTGGTGAATTTTCATTTGGGAAAAAAGTTGTCAAATGTAAGTAGTTGAAAGTTGCAAAGTGGTGCAACTTTCATTCCGCAACTCGTGTGACTAAACAAACTATTCTAATGTATCTTGGTGGGTACGTTTACACTAGGCATAGTCCTTTTTCGCACCCAACTACGCTAAATCACTCTGAGCTACATTCAACTGACAAAATCTCTTAAGAGTCCAAAGTGCAAAATGGCTACAAACTTCAGCATGTTGTTATTCGAATACTGTGACACTTAGAAACTTATCTTCTGAGCCTATGAGATTGCAGTGGGCCTCTCTACAATAACCTCTCTCAATTTTTAGAATCTCGGAGGCCTTTTCCCATGGTGATGAATTTTCACTTGGGGAAAAAGTTGTCAAATGCAAGTAGTTGAGAGTTGTAAAGTGGTGCAACTTTTGTTATGTAACTCATGTAACCAAACAAAATATTCCGACACATTTGAGTGGGTAATTTTACACTAGGCATGGTCCTCTTTCACACCTAAACACCCTAAATCGCTTTGACCTACATTCAATCGGCATAATCTCTTAATAGTCTAAAGTACAAAATGGCTGCAAACTTTAGCATGTTGTTACTCGAATACCGTGAAGCTTAGAAACTTCTCATCTATGCCTATGAGATTGTGTTGGGCCCTTCTACAATAACCTCTCATGGTTTTCGCAATCTCAGAGGCCTTTTCCCATGGTGAAAAATTTTCACTTGGGGAAAAAGTTGTCAAATGCAAGTAGTTGAAAGTTGCAAAGTGGTGCAACTTTCATTCTACAATTTTTGTGACCAAATGAACTCTTCCAACGCATCCAGGTGGGTACGTTTGTGCTAGACATGGTCTTTTTTTGCACCCAAACATGTTGAATCACTCTGAGCTACATTCAACCGATAAAATCCCTTAAGAGTCCAAAGTGCAAAATGGTTGCAAACTTCAACATGTTGTTACTCGGATACCGTGATGCTTAAAAACTTCTTATCTAATCCTATAGGATTGCATTGGGCCCCTCTACAATAATCTCTCAGTTTTCACTATCTCAGAGGCCTTTTCCCGTGGTGGCAAATTTTCACTTGGAGAAAAAAATGTCAAATGCAAATAATTGAAAGTTGCAAAGTGGTGCAACTTTTGTTTTGCAACTCATGTGACCAAATGAACTGTTCTAATGCATATGAGTGGGTAGGTTTATGCTAGGCATGGTCCTATTTTGCACCCAAACATGCTGAATCGCTCTGGGCTACATTCAACCGATAGAATCCCTTAAGAGTCCAAAGTGCATAATGGTTGCAAACTTCAGCATGTTGTTACTTGGATACCATGATGCTTAAAAACTTCTCATTTTATCCTATGGAATCATGTTGGGCCCCTCTACAATAACCTCTCTTGGTTTTCGCTATTTTAGAGATTGTTTCCCATGGTGGCGAATTTTTACTTGGGGAAAAAGTTGTCAAATGCAAGTAGTTGAAAGTTGCAAAGTGGTGCAATTTTCGTTTTACAACTTGTGTGACCAAACAAACTATTCCAATGCATCTTGGTGGGTACTTTTATGCTAGGAATGGTCCTCTTTTGCACCCAAACATGTTGAATCGCTTCAAGCTACATTCAATCGCGAGAATCCCTTAAGAGTCTAAAGTGCAAAATGGCTACAACTTTCAACATGTTGTTACTCAAACACCATGACACTAAGAAAGTTCTTTGCTAAGCCTATGGAATCATGTTGGGCTCTTCTACAATAACCTCTCTCAATTTTTTCTATCTCGAAGGCCTTTTCCCGTGGTGACAAATTTTCACTTGGGGAAAAAGTTGTCAAATGTAAGTAGTTGAAAGTTGCAAACTGGTGTAACTTTCATTTTGAAACTCGTGTGACCAAACAAACTATTTTGATGCATCCAGGTGGGTATGTTTACACTAGGCATGGTCCTTTTTCACACCCAAACATGCTAAATCACTCCGAGCTACATCCAACCAGTAGAATCCCTTAAGAGTCCAAAGTGCAAAATGGCTGCAAACTTTAGCATGTTGTTACTCAGATACCGTGATGCTTAGAAACTTCTCATCTAAGTCTATGGGTTCATGTTGAACCCCTCTACAATAATCTCACTCAATTTTTGCTATATTGGAGGTGTTTTCCCATGGTGGCAATTTTTCGCTTAGAGAAAAAATTGTCAAATGTAAATAGTTGAAAGTTGCAAAGTGGTGCAAATTTCATTCTGCAACTCATGTGACCAAAAAAATCATTATGATACATCTGGGTGGGTAGATTTACACTAGGCATGGTCCTCTTTTGCACCCAAACATGCTGAATCGCTTTGAGCTACATTCAATTGACTGAATCCCTTAAGAGTCCAAAGTGCAAAATGACTAAAAACTTTAGCATGTTGTTACTCAGATACCATGATGCTTAGAAAATTCTTTTCTAAGCCTATGAGTTTGCATTGGGCCCCTCTACAATAACCTCTCTCAGTTTTCACTATCTTGGAGGCCTTTTTCCCGTGGTGGCGATTTTTTGCTTGGGGAAAAAGTTGTCAAATGCAAGTAGTTGAAAGTTGCAAAGTGGTGCAACTTTTGTTCTACAACTCGTGTGACCAAACGAACTGTTCCAATATGTCTAGGTGGGTACGTTTAAACTAGGCATGGTCCTCTTTCTCACCCAAACATGTTGAATCACTCTGAGCTACATTCAATCGACAAAATCCCTTAAGAGTCCAATGTGCAAAATGGCTGCAAACTTCAGCATGTTGTTACTCGAATACTGTGATGCTTAAAAAATTTTAATCTGAGCTTATGGGTTTGCGTTCAACCCCTCTACAATAACCTCTCTCGATTTTCTCTATCTCGGAGGCATTTTCCCGTGGTGGCAACTTTTCGCTTAGGGAAAAAGTTGTCAAATGTAAGTAGTGCAAAGTTGCAAAGTGGTGCAACTTTTGTTCTGCAACTCGTGTGACCAAAAAAAATATTTCAACATGTTTGGGTGGGTACATTTATGCTAGGCATGATCCTCTTTTGCACCTAAACACGTTGAATCCCTTAAGAGTCCGAACTGCAGTTGTTGTCACTGAATAGTGCACCCTTGCTAAGATGCAAAACTCAGTCTACTAGTGGAACATTGGATTGAATATCAATATCCATGATGTATGGTTTTTTGTGCTCGATTTATAAAACATGATGTGGCAGCAGTTATAGGACAATGTTTCTTAATGATTTGTCATGTTATTTCACACATAGAAAATGGAAAGAGGTTTTTTAACTTATTTAAATGATGAATATGGGAGAAATGTGATAACTACACATGGGTGATGCATCTAGAAATCAAGCTTAGATTGTTGTTCATACACATTTAATATCTTCAAAATATCGTTAAACCGACTTGTGCATTGATTTCATTTAATGAGATGTCAAGTGTTGTGATATTAGCAGATGCAAATAAATTTTGTTGGTTGGATTAAAAACTATCATGTGTTTTGATGCACATTCATACAAGTTCATAGAGGTATATATATATGCCCGTGAGTGATGGGCAAGGTCGTTGATGTCACAACTTGCATCATTTAGTCAACTATATATGGAACCGGGTGTGTCTCAGAGCTATATGCGATAAAGATGGTTATCAAATATTTTCGAGGGGGTTATGTACTGTAAAAAATGACTTCAGGTATTGATTTGGCTCCTTCAGAAGCTTTTAGGAGCTTTTTAGGAGCTCTCAGGAGCTGAATTGCAGTGACTAATTCGTAAGGATTAATTCTTACTTCCTAGACTAAAGTTTCGTCGACTTATTTATGACTCCATTAGACTTGATTGAGACTGATTCATAGAGAAGACTAACATTTACTTTAATTCTTAATCAAAAACATGAAATCCAAATTAACTCTATTTTGCTTTAAAAGAAATCTATCTTAAGATCTGCTGGAAATTAAATACTATTTTAAGAACAAAAATAAACTACAAGGAAATAACAATTAATCTAGAAAACATAAATACTAATTTCCATGAACAAAATTCCAACAAACTTCAATTCCATCTTAACATAAGTTCCCATCATTGCTTCTAATTAAACTCAAAAAATAATTAACATACTTAATTCCTACGAACAACATCTAAATCTAATTAATTTAATAAACCTTACAACGGATCTAATAAACTAATCTAACCATGATAAACTAAACTTAAAAAAAATTCAAGCAGAATTAACTTATCCAGATTTAACATCCAATAAATTGAAAATGATTCAACAACTTATCATTCCAGAATTGACATCTAACACTTTAGATTTAATATTAATGAATAGAAATAACATAACTCAGTAAAATACCAACACAAGATCGATCCCAAAGGTTGAGTGGGCCCTACTCTTCCTTAGGTAAGATCTCTTAACATAGTGCTTCAAGTTAACTTCTTGATTTCATTCAAATTGATCAAAGTGGGACGCAGAACAAAGTATTGCCATCAATTACATAATTCTGATTGAAAATTATCTAACTCCTATCTAAAACTGAAACATGGAAATTTATAAACATATCCTTATTGAATTCATAACATGGCGATGAACTACCAAGATTCAAGGCATCTAACTAAATATTTAAATAAAACTAAAGCATAACTAAAATAAGACTAAGAATAAACATGGAAAAATATGCCAGATTGGGGTTGGGAGTAGAAGTTCAATAACCGACTACAAAGAAGCCGATTTGGACTTGAGTGATTCATCATCCAGCTGGGCCGATCGATGGTGTGATTATCTTCCTTAATTAAATAGGGTGTTTAACTTCATCATCAACTTTTAAATACCCTATATAAACCCTTAAGAAAAGAATAACAATTATGGAAGCAAAAGATCAATACTACATAATTATCTCATTAATATCATCATAAAGTAACGCATTTAATATATACCATTACTTCAAATATATCTACCAAATTAGCCAAACATAAAGCAAAATAAGTAAATATATTAGTCTATAGTCTACCGCTAGTCATGTCAATTAACAAAAATAACAAGTCTTTTAAACATAAAATGATTTAAATGAAAGTATCCTTGAGCCTCTCATCATTCTTCCCCACTTGTTATGGACCATGTCCTCATGGTTCCTCATCAAGAATTATGGTGATCTCCTTTTCCTTGTTTAGTGTCTCCATCCAGATGCAACAGTCGAACACTCCTTCCCCATACTGGTGTGACAATCTGCTATTGAATGTAAAGCCATGGTTTTGTCTTAGCTTCTCAAACCATGGTCTTATTACTCCCTCAAGTACATTGGGCGTTTCCTTGAGTTTTAGGGCAGGCATAATGATTATTGGAATTTTGAACCGCATGCCAACCTAGAATTCTTGTTGCTACTCAATCAAAGTGATCACATGTCTGATTCTTATCAAACTCCATCTAAGATTGTTTGTACTTATTTGCTCTCTTCTTCTTACTGACTCAGGAATGAGTTGATATCTTTCCTCGCAAGAGTTTATTGCCAATGGGGGAAGTGTCCCTTCTATATTTTGGAATGTAGAGATACTATTGAGCAAGTTTGAAACATAAAGAGGATTAATTTCATTTAGCCTTACCACCGATCGTACCATTTTGATATATTTCTCTGCATGAGGCATTTCAGGCCTCATTGGAAAACCATACTTTCTCTAATCCTCCTTATATTTTTCCATTCTGCTTGACCATTCAACCTAATTCTGCATTAAGGAGACAAAGGACCTGATTTGTAGCTCACCAACATAAACATTCAACAAAGAATCATCATTATCTCCCATTAAAAATCCATGCTAGAAAAAATCACACATTTGATTTTGAATGTCAGGGTGGCTATGGACATAATCCTGCAAAAAATCTCTATCATTGTGATAATCTAGGCTTCTTCCCAAAATTATTTAATTAAGCTTCCATTCTAGAAACTTCTCCCTACGAAACAAAGCATATACCCCAACTGGTCTTCTCATCGAAAGCATTACAGAGCTGATCTTTACTACTTGTTTAAGTCTTCTTTCAATTTCATTTTTTTCTTCTAACTTTTCTACCTGCTTTTTTAGCTGATCATTTTCATGCTTGAATTTCAGGGCTGCCAGGGAGAGATGCATAGGTTGGGTTCTTGGTGGCACATATGATGGAATGTCAGATGGAATGGGAGGCAGAGCAAGGTTGCGCAGTGGGGCCGTAGAAGTAGATACTTCATGTGAATAAAACCACATAGATTGTTGTTTTAATTGCTCCTCCTTTTGTTGCAATTCTTTTTTTAATTTTGTATTTTCCTCAGCATTTGCTAATTCTTGTACACTAGCTTGTTGTAGGGCATCCTCAGTTTTATTCAATTGCTCTCTATACCTTGCTTCACTTTGTTCAATTTGTGTTTCTATTTCCTGAGTTTTGTTGAGGGATTGTTGCAATTCCTCTTCTTTTCTTCTCAATTTTTCCTCAAGGAATTACATGTTTTTCCTTTCTTGTTCTAATTCAACTTCCAATCGAGACATTTTCATAGCCCTTAACAATTCCTCGGCTTGTAATTCCTCTTCATTCAATTTTTCATGGATTTCTTCTTCTTCAATCAATGGTTCTTTTCCTTTTCTTTTCTCATAAGGCGGAGAAGATGGAGGGGATGCCACAATTTCCTCTTGTTCAAATTCCTTTGATACTTCTTGCTCTTCAGATTGTGCCTCAAACTCTTCAGCAGAGTCACAAACTTCAAAAACAAGGGTTCTTTTAAGAGTCGACATTGGGATTTTAGGAGGGCTTTGAGGTTGTTCAGGAGAATGCATTGGTGTGCAAGTTTCTTCATGTCCTACAACAGTTTCTGTCAGGCTTTCAAAAATAGGGGTTTGAATTGCAGGTGTCTCTTCAGGGGTGGACACAACGGTTTCAACATGGCTAGGGCTTTCTTCTTGCAAATCTTGCTTTTTCTTTTTGGAACTAGTACGGGTTACCCTAGAGGATTCTTGTAATTTCCTTTTACCCCTTTTTTGTTTTCCCTTGGAAGGTTCACCTTTCTCAATCTTTGACCTTTTTGTTGTGGGCCCCCTTGTGGGTTTCCCTTTTTTCTTTTCTATGGGTGCGAACAAAAATTTTAACTAGCCCTGTTTCCCAGATTCTTTCTTTAAGAAATGGTGCTTAATTATCAAATGAATTAACCCCTGGTATTTTATGGAAGATTCCCCTCTAGACTTTACCCTTAAAATTATGGAAGCAATTTGTTGGAACAAAAATGCTGGCAGATTTATTCTAGTGGAGATTTTTGTCTATCCATACCTTAAATGTATCAATAGCCACATTCTCAACTCCAATATAGTGCCATATTTTCCTTCACATGTGAAGAATTTCATGAGCCATGTTGCAGCAGTTCTCCATGGTTCGTCCAAACTGTGACAAGCTATTCCGCATTGGTCTCCCTTATGCATCAAAATTTGTGGCCTTCTTTTTAGCTCTTGGTGAAATGCTACTACCAACCTCTCAAATTTGACTCGACCTTTGTTAACTGGTTTCCCCTCAACTGGAATTCCATAAATTTCACTTATTATTTTTGGAGTGACTTCAATGATTTCACCCCTCACCCTGGTGACATTTACGTGAAAATTTCTCACAAATTCCTCTATGATTTTTGGCTGAAAACCTTCATATTTCATTATAAAATCTAGCCATCCAGCTTTGCTTAACAATCTCCTAGTTTCTGAATCAAGAGTGAAGTTCTTCGGCTCTACATTCCTCTTGTTCCCCATTTCTTTCTATCAACAATGGCAGACTTCAACACTGGTGGACTAAATTACTTAGCAAAATGTAGAATGATTTTTCCCTATTTTTGGAGCAGCTAATTTGAATAATTACACGACGTGTCAATAATTCCTTGCATTAACTCCCTTTACTACTCCAGATGTTTCACACGCCACAAATTACAGTTGCAATTTAATTCACAAAGTTGGTGGCGTTCCTTACACATGTCAGCATAAATGTGGAAATATTTTTGAAAAGACAGGAAGATCTCTACATGATCCACAATTATTACTGACATCATCCAATGTCACATCATTCCTCTTATCAACTGTCTAACTACTTTTTGAAATGATTAAAAGGCATTTAATATTGTTATTAACAACAATATGGCGGAGATGTCTAGACTTATAAATATTTACCTATTTTATATTAGTCTAACTACTTTAGAAAATAAAATTCAAAAATAATATTCACATTAAATGTGCACCTCTATTTATTGTGAGCCTTCGAGTTCTTCAAGAGCCTTCAAGAGTTCTTTAGGAGACTTTAGGAGCTCTCAGGAGCTTAGAACTTCAACCTCAATTTATTGCGAGCCTTCGAGTTCTCTAGGGGCCTTCAAGAGTTCTTCAAGAGCCTTCGGGAGCTCTCAGGAGCTTGGAACTTCATGAGTCATCAGGAGCTATCAAGCCAAATGGAATCTTCAGGATCTTCAGGAGCCTTTAGGAGCTTTTGGGAGCTCTTTAAGAGCCTTTAGGAGCTTTCAGAAGTTAACATAGATAGACTGCCATTTTTTGGTTTTCAGTCATCTCTTCTTTTTTTAAATTTTTTTTTGAAAGCAAACCGCCATTTACTGGTTTTCAATTTACTTCCCTTTTTGCAAGGTAAAGCACCATTTGTTGGTTTTCAATCTACCTTGTTTATTCATGCCTTCTTCAAAGGTTCAAAGATCTTCTCTCATGGAAGAGATGTCTTCCATGAGAAAATTTTCAATTATGTGTTGCAGTTCATCTAGAAATTCCTCCTTTGTTGTCGGCTTGTGATATGTTTTCAGTCGATAACCATTAACTAGCATGACTCTCTTTTCTCCATCAATCGGAACCAATTGGACAAATCCATTTTCAAATACTTGTTCTATCTCATAGGGTCCAAACCATCTAGTCTAGAACTTCCCCTTAAAATCTTCAAATCTGGAGTCAAATAACAATGCCCAATCTCCTTCTTTGAACTATCTGGACACAATATGTTTATTGTGCCATTCTTTCCTTTGCTTCTGAATCACCTCTGTATGCTGAAGTGCCTCCATTCTCATTTCATCAAGTCTGTTCAGCTGCAAAATTCTACTTTTCTCAGATTCAGGTAAATCAATTCCAATTTCTACTATTGTTTTCAAAGTTTTTAATTAAATTCTATTGGCAACACTGGTTTTTTCCCATACACAAGTTCATATGGAGAAAACCCAGTTGTTGTTTTCCATGTGGTATTATAGGCCCATACTACTTCATCCAACCTATCTACCCAGTTTGTTTTCCTCAATGAAACAATTTTTGTCAGGATATTCTCTAATTCTCGATTAGTGACCTCCACTTGTCCATTAGCCTGAGGGTGATATGGCAAAGATTTTTTATGAGTCATTTGGTATCTCTGCAAAAATGCTTCCATCATTACTAATACAAATTGTGGTCCTTGGTTTGAAACAATTTCTTTGGGTGCACCAAATCTCTAAAGAATTTGCTTGTACAGAAAATTTGCAACTTTGTCTTCTTTTGTTGCTAGTAATGCTTTCACCTTAGCCCATTTTTTTGTATAATCCGTACAAACAAGTATGTAGCATTTCCCTTTTGAAGGTGGATCTGTTGGTCCCACAAAATCAATGCCTCATTTTTCAAATGGTTCCAGAGCTATTTGTGGCTGAAATGACATCTCCATGGTTGGCGTGGGTCTTCCCATCCGCTGACATTCATCACAGTGTTTGGAAAAGAATGAAACATCATTTGTCATTGATGGCCAAAAGTAGCCAACTCCTAAGATCTTGTGAACTGTTCTCACAACTGAATAGTGTCCTCCTTCAGGCTCATGATGACAGGCGTGTACTACATCATAGACATCTAACTTAGCTACACATCTATGTAAAACATGGTCAAGGAACAATTTAAATAAAAGACCATTAATCCACTAAAATATGGAACTTTCACAAATTAACCTCTTTTTTTGTGTATGACTGAAGTGACTTGGGCATTTCCCTATTACAAGGTAATTTTCCAAATCAGCAAACCATGGTGGATGAATTGATATAGAAAATAGATGTTCATTAGGAAGTATATCATCCACTAGTTCTTGATTATCCTATAAAACAATTCTGGAAAGAAAGTCAGCAACAAAATTGTCTTTTCTAGGCTTATCAATGATAGTTACATCAAATTCCTGTAATAATAGTAACCATCTGATAATGTGTCAACCTACTACAACCTTGTTCATCAAATATCTAATTGTAACATGGTTTGTATGTACGTAAACTTTGTAACCTATAATATAATGCCTGAATTTGTTTATTGCATATACTACAACTAAAAATTCCTTTTCTATTGTTAAGTAGTTTCTTTCAACGGGATTTAAGTTTTTGCTAACATAATTGATTGCATGCATGGCATCATTGTCATCTTTTTGTCCTAATACTGCTCCAATAGCCAAATTAGATGCATCAACATGTATGTGAAATGGTTCTCCCCAAACTAGTCCTTTGATAATTGGAGAAGTTGTTAAAGCTATTTTGATTGTCTCAAAATATTTTTGACAATCTTCAATCCATACAAACTCCTCTTCTTTCTTGAGTAGTGTAAACAATGGTGCTACAATTTTACTAAATCCTTCTATAAATATTTTGTAATACCTAGCATACCCAAGAAAACTTTGAACACCAGTTTGGTTCTTAGGGGTCTCAATGTTCTGTATGATCTCAACTTTCTTGGGATCAACCTTTATCCCCTCTTTTGAGATGTGATGTCCCAAAACAATGCCCTATGTCATCATAATGGAACTTTTTTCACGATTCAATGATAATCTATTATCCTTACAACATTGTAAAACCTTTTCTAAGTTTTGTAGTGCCTCATCAAATGTTTTAGCATGGACTATAAAGTCATCCATATAAATATCAACACGGGAAGTGGTGGAATTTGCAAATATTGCAAGTACTACTCTTTGAAATGTGGCTAGCACATTACATAGTCCAAATAGTAAGACTATATATGCATATGTACCCCAAGGATAGGTAAAGGTAGTTTTTTCTTGATCTTCAGGGGCTACTTGGATTTGGTTATATCCACTGAAGCCATCAAGAAAAGAGAAGTAGTTGTTGCCTGCTAGGTTATCCAATACTTAGTCGATGAATGGCAATGGGAAATGGTCTTTCTTTGTGGCTTTATTCAATTCTCAATAATCTATGCACACATGCCATTTAGCATTCTTCATTGGGACTATAACTAGTGGTGAAACCCACTGACTATCAGAGATTGGGTATATGAACCCTACTTTGAGCAGCTTCTCTATTTCCTTTTTAACAATGTCATGAAGAACAAGATTGATACGCCTTTGTCCTTGTCTGATTGGTCTTACATCTTCTGTGTAAATGTGATGACTACAAATTGAAGGGTGGATTCCTCTCATATTAGTATACTCCCAAGCAAATGCTTCATTTTGTTTTTCTAAAGTTTCTTTCAATTATTTTTCTTGTGTTGGGGATAAAGATGAATTAATATTGAGAGGTTTATCTCTAGCTACTGTAATCTCTTTGGTGTCTTTTGTGGAATCAATGGATCTTTCAACAAGTGTATTCAAAGGACAAGAGTGTTGTTCATGTAATGTTGTTTGACAATTTTCTTTCACAATTTATGATGTAAACTCTTGATCCTCACATTCTTGAACATGTTCCACTATGGTAACCATGGATAACTCCACAATACCATCACCTGCTGATTCTAAATCTTCATCCACCCAAAGTTGAGTGTCCAGTTGAATTGACGGTTGTGCTGGTGGATAGAGTGGCAATTCTTTCTATTTTTGACCATTTGATATGATCATGCTTCTAGATATACAATCAATTAAAGTGCAACAGTAGCCAACCACGGTCTGCCTAAGATGATTGGATATCCAGAATCTTTCTTCCTGGCTTTAAGAACCAAAAATTCAACTGGGTAATCCCATGTGTCAATGGTAAACATGATCTCTTCTATAATACCTTCTGGCTTTGTATTAGATTGGTTAGCTAACTGTAGAACAGTTGTTGTTGGATGAATAGTTATCATTCCTAGCATTTCAACTGTATCAAATGTGATAACATTTATGGAAGCTCCTAAATCAATTAGGACATTGTTAACCTCTACTCCATTTATACTCAAGGTTATTACAGGACTTCCAAGATCATTATATTTATGAGGAAGCAATCTTCTTGATAGTACATCAGTCAGTTTTGTCTCTAATTGTATTTTGGGGGGTAGCTCCTTCTTTCTCCCTAGAGTTTCATGTAGAGAGATTTTACTAACTGGTTTATCTCTAGTATGTCCTTAATCACTTGCAACAATGGTATTTCAATGTTTATTTTCTTCAACTCACGAAGAAGTTGAGAATCAACAACATTCATGTAGCTAGGTTGGGAGTTTTCAGGAGTGAAATTTCCTTCCTTTAATCTCTCAGGGTAAGGTTCCTGATTCACGTTTTGTTCCTCTTCAAATTTTTGCATTTTTGTTGAAGTGTCAGTTTCTTCCCCACCTTCTTGAGCTTTTTCTGCTGGTTTAGATTGAACAGTTCAATTTCTTAGTTGAATATCATTAGCATCAATTATATTCAAATTAGGGGGATTCACATCATTATGGGTGTTTCTTGGATTTGTAGTCGGTTGAGCTGGTAACTGAGGCTAATTCACTTGGTCATTAGTGGTATTAGGATCATTTATCGTAGGGGTTGTTTGTCCCCAAGGACGTTTTTTCCCTTGATTTTTCCATGGTTGGAATTGTGTTTGATTTTTTTGCCATGATGGCTGATTTGATTGCCACTGTGGCTATTGATTGGCCTACCATTGGGACTGATTCCATTGGGGATTCATCCATTCAAGTTGTCCCCAATATGTAGGAGGTGGTTGTGGTTGATATGGAGGGATCCATTGGTTTTGGTTCTGCCAAGGGTTTTGATTCCAGTTTGATGCAGAATTATACTAGACCTTTGATTTGCATTATACCCTGTATTTTGAGGTCTTTTTCCAACATAATTTAGCTCCTTTTTGACCATTGGTGGTTTCTTTAGATTTATTTTTATCCCAACAAATAGATTACAGGAAATTTTTGAGTGTGTTTGAACTCACAAATCTCACAGATATCAACTTGATTCAATGGACATTCTCTTAAAAGGTGTTTTCCCCTACACTTGGAGCAATAAATAGACAATGGTTAAGTGGTCTTCTTATCTCTTGCATGTTGAGATGAAGAAGTAAATCAGTTTTCATGTTTTCTAATTCCTCCATTACTTCTGACACATCAGTTGTATGAGCCTTGTTTCTTCTGGAGTTTCTAGTCCCTTCCCTAGTTCTAGAGTAGTTTCTACATATCTCAACAATGTCTTCCAAGGAAAGCTTGTTAATGTCTCCCTTTCCCATAAGATTCAAGGACTCTCTTGATTCGTCATCAATTCCTCTTAGGAATATTGTTTTGCTAATTTCACCATCCAACCCATTAGTACACCTCCGATGCACAAACTGGAACCTATCAACATAGTCTTCTAAACTTTTGTCCTTCATTTGCTTATTCGAAACAATTCCTCTTTCCTATCCCTTACTCTGCAGTAGTCTTGATACTTATCCAAGAATTCAGCCTCCATTTGTTGCCAAGTTGCAATTTTTCCTACGCCTAATCCCATGAACCATTGTAAAGTTGATTCTTTCAATGTAGAAGGAAACAACTTCAACTTTTGATTATCATTGGTGTAATCATAGGTCTGGCACAAAAATTTGAACACGAAAAGGAACTGGTCAAGATCCTCAGATTTTTTCCTCTAATGGTAGGAAAAACTAAGGGTGAGATAATCTTCATAGGAGGTTCACCAATCTGTCTTTCAATATTGATAGGAAAAGAGAAGGTCCTATTTACTGGTGGACGTTCAAGTTCTTCACCTATTTCTTCTTCCTGAAATGGATCTCTATTCTCTTCTTGATTGTCTATCTATTGTTCTTGATTATCTTCTTGATTTTCGATCTGGTATTGTTGAATATCTTCCTGCTCAAAATCAAGATTTCTTCAAAAATTAAGATTCCGTGGAAGAAACCTCCTTAGATGGTCTCTATTTCGTCTCATCCACAATTTGGGTCTATCTTCCTTATCAACACTAATGCTTCAAAATTAATAGCTAGATCTTTTAATCATTGGAAACAATGCCAAAAATGATGGGCAAGGTCGTTGATGTCACAACTTGCAACATTTAGTCAATTATTATCGAACCGGGTGTGTCTCAGAGCTATATGCGATAAGTATGGTTGTCACAGATTTTTGAGGGGGTTTTGTACTATAAACAATGACTTTAGGTACTAATTTGGCTCCTTCAGGAGCTTTCAGGAGCTTTTCAGGAGCTCTTAGGTGCTAAACTACAACGACTAATTCATAAGGATTAATTCTTACTTCCTAGACTAAAGTTTCGTCGACTTATTTCTAACTTCATTGGACTTGATTGAGACCGATTCATGGAGAAGACTAACATTTAATTTAATTCTTAATCTAAAACATGAAATCCAAATTAACTCTATTTTGCTTTAAAATAAATCTATCTTAAGATCTACTGGAAATTAAATACTATTTTAAGAATAGAAATAAACTGCAAGGAAATAACAATTAATCTAGAAAACATAAATACTAATTTCCATGAACAGAATTCCAACAAACTTCAATTCTATCTTTCCATAAGTTCCCATCATTGCTTCTAATTAAACTCAACAAATAATTACCAGACTTAATTCCTACGAACAACATCTAAATCTGATTAATTTAATAAACCTTACAATGGATCCAAAAAACTAATCTAACCATGATAAACTAAACTTAAAAGAAATTCAAGCAGAATTAACTTATCCAGATTTAACATCCAATAAACTGAAAACGATTCAACAACTTATCATTCCAGAATTGACATCTAACACTTCAGATTTAATATTAATGAAAAGAAATAACATAACTCAGTAAAATACCAACACAAGATCGATCCCAAAGGTTGAGCGGGCCCTTCTCTTCCTCAGGTATGATCTCTTAACACAGTGCTTCAAGTTAAATTCTTGCTTTCATTCAAATTGATCAAAGTGGGACGCAGAACAAAGTATTGCCATCAATTACATAATTTTGATTAAAAATTATCTAACTCCTATCTAAAACTGAAACATGGATATTTATAAACATATCCTTATTGAATTCATAACATGGCGATTAACTACCAAGATTCAAGGCGTCTAACTAAATATTTAAATAAAAATAAAGCAGAACTAAAACAAGACTGAGAATAGACATGGAAAAATATGCCAGATTGGCACTGGGAGTAGAAGTTCCATAACCGACTACAAAGAAGCCAATTTGGACTTGAGTGATTCATCATCCAGTTGGGCTAATCAATGGCATGATTATCTTCCTTAATTAAACGAGTTTAACTTCATCATCAACTTTTAAATACCCTGTATAAACCCTTAAGAAAAGGATAACAATTATGGCAGCAAAAGATCAACACTGCATAATTATCTCATTAATATCATCATAAAGTAATGCATTTAACATAAACCATTACTTCAAATATATCTACCAAATTATCCAAACATAAAGAAAAATAAGTAAATATATTAGTCTATAGTCTACCGCTAGTCATGTCAATTAACAAAAATAACAAGTCTTTTAAACATAAAATGATTTAAATGAAAGTATCCTTGAGCCTCTCATCAGCGAGGTTTGAAACATCCACTTGTTCTATAGATGCAAATGCAATGATTGCTAAGCTTTATAATCAGAACCATTAGTTGTTGGATGCTAGCCTCAACCATGAATTAAAAGCAATACATTTTACTATGATATTTTTTTATGGGAAGGAGCTCTTACAGTTCATTTGAAACCTTTTGGTGTTAAAGTTCTTGCCACTAGACAATAATAGAAATCAAGAAGCATGGAGAATACACGTAAATACATGAAGTATACACATGAATCATGAAGAATACACATGAACACATGAATTATACATTGGAAGCATGAAGCATACACATGAATGCATGAAATATACATGAAGTATGCACGTGAATAAGTGAAGCATACATGTGAATAAGTGAGGCACAAGTAATTGAAGCATTGCAAAGGATACAAACCACTAGGAATGAAGCTTATTTACACAATACGCATTAGATGGAGCTTATTGAGCAATCAAAAGTAATTAATTAAGCATTAGATGTAAAAAAAATCCATGCCTACAACATTCAAGCCTACAATTTACACAATACACATGATAACATCATTCAAGAATGGCAGTAGCAAAATAAGATTTTCTTTAATAGAAAATTTGTAAGGCTATACAATGATATATATTGATAAAAGTATATATAATATATCCAAAAAATCCATACAGTCTTAGTACAAAAGAGTCATATAGACATAAAATGTCACATATATATCGATAGTACAAAACATATGTTCCAAAATGCCACATAGGCATACAACAAACAACCCTAATACATAGTCATTTCCCTCTAGGGGAAGGAAAAAGATCCTGTGCTACCTTTGAAATTTGGCTGGATGGTGTGACTGTTGGTTCTCTTGTCTTTCGAACACGCTCACTAGTCCTCCTCTCTTCACTCTGGACCTTCAACTGATACAATAAAAAGTAGATGTTAATACATAGAAATTGAATTATGGAATGACATATAACAAAATATAATCACTAACCGCATACATATAGTCATCATGCACATTTACAACATTACCACATCCACAATTTGGAGTGACAACCACCTATAGAAACCATCAAGATAGAAATTAAACTACATAAAAGTATCATAAAAATTTTCTATAATAGACCATAAAAGAGAAAATATAATGTAGAATCGACTAATTTGTTGCATACCTCTCTCAATGGATCAGAACTGGCTATTACTACAACAAATCCATGGTCCATTGTGCCACCAACATCACCAGGGTTATCTGATGTCAACACCTACAAATGAAACAACATATCTAACAATAATATAAAGAAGTTTAGGTAGTCCCTTTATAACTGTCATAAATGAAAGAGTAAATGGTTGGCCTCAATTGAGACTACAATATAGTGCTTATAGATCACAAAATGGTGAAAGTACTAAGTCCACTGGGATAGTCAAAACTCTTGCAAATTCCAAAGTTTAGTGCTCATTGAGATTTGTATTGCATATGTTGATGAACTAATGTTAATGAGGGCATGTTGTCGACATAGTGATAATGCCACAATGAAGTTCACATGAATGAAGTGAGGATTACTATGTTACTAGCATCTTTCAAAGGGATAATGGAACATACGATAAATTAGGACGTGTCTAGGGTTTTACTATAGAAAATGAAGTTGGTTGTTGAGGTGTGCAACAGTAATGGAGAAGACAACTTTGGTCAATAATGAGTGGAAGGAAAGATTTCTTCTAACAGTGTATAGGATAAAATTTGGATGGAGGTGTTATAGCATCGAAGGGATAAAGAGACAAGACCAACAAGGGATAATGGAACATATGGTGAAATAATGGAGGGTACAATGGGATGGGAGTTGAATGTGATAATGGAACATGGGATGGACTAGAATAGATTAATGGGATGGGCTAGGATGGGATAACAAAATATAGCGTGAACTATTAGAAGTTAATGGGATGGGATTAGGAGGGAATAAAGGAACATAGGGTGAATTAGGGAAAGATAGCGGGACAAGACCAAGAGGGGATAATGGAACATAAGGTGAAATAAGAGAGGGTAATGGGATGGGAATAGAAGGGGTTAATGGAACATAGGATTGACTAGTATAGATTGATGGGATGGGCTAGGATGGGATAACAAAATATAGGGTGGATAATTAGAGGTTAATGGGATGCAATTAGTAGGGAATAATGAAACATAGGGTGAATTAGGAGGTGTCTAGGGTTTGACTATAGTACATAAAGTGCGAACTTGACCTATGTGTAGTAATAATAAAGAAGAGTTATCTAGGATGAAACATGTATAAAGATGGTATAACATAGAATGGATAAAGGAACATACGGTGGAACATATGGGATCATGGAACATCTAAGGTGAAATAATAATGGGTACAATAAGATGGGAGTAGAAGGGCATAATGACACATAGGATGGACTAGAAGATATTAGTGGGATGGGCTAGGAGGGGATCATGGAAAATAGGGTGAAATATTAAATGTAATGGGATGGGATTAGGAAGGAATAAAGGAGAAAAAAGTGAATTAGGAGAATATAATGTGACATGATCAAGAGGGGATGATGGAACATAGAATGGACTAGTAGAGATTAGATGGATGAGCTAGGATGGGATAATTAAACATTTTTACAGTGAACTATACTAGAGGTTAATGGGAAGTAATTAGGAGGGAATATCATATCATAAAGTGAATTAGGTGGTGTCTAAGGTTTGAATATAGGACATGAAGTGGGAACTTGAGGTGTGTAGTAATAATGTATTAGAGATTTCATCAATAATGAGCAGAAGGAAAGGTTTCTTGTAACGATATTTGTATAAGATGAAATATGGAGGAAAGTGGTATAATATATAAGGTGTTAAAGATTGGGATATGTGATATAAAATGGTTAAAATATATGAGTGATGAAAGGAATGGAACAATGAGATGGATGTTGAATGGTAAATATAATTAGGATCTCACAAGACCAATCAATGTTTGTGTTTCTCATCAATTTTTTAGATTGGTATACGCAAAATTATGAAAACTAGCTAACATTATTTTACAACACCATTAATGAATAAAGGTTACCTGAGTGAAAGTTGTTTGAGGACATGAATTGCAAGGTGTGGAGGTCGAAGGTCCACTAGGAAACTATTTGAAATCCAAAGTATGTTATGAGATGAACATTCAACTATTCAGATGCAATAATAATATCTTTAATACTAGTTGCATACCTGTGCACTCAACGTTGAGAACGAAAAAGGGTCTACAGGAATGGAGCACATCTCATGAACACTCTGACCCTAAAATTTTATCATATTGATATTCTACTAATTTAGTTATTCTTAAATTTCAAAATATAATTTAATAAACAAATTAAATGAACTTGTTGAATTTTACCTGAGTGTCAATGTTGAATCTATTATTCAACAAATCATCTATGAAATCCATCGCCTCTACAATTGATGTAGGTTGTGTAGCTACATCTGAGCACTTTGATAATTGTATGTGCAAACAGCACCACAAGCGCCACAATGGTGGGGTGGAGCTAAGGGCCTACACGTCTCCTCCACATCAGACTCTACTAGAGGCCTCACACACTGTATAATGGTTTGGGTGAGTGAGCTAATCAACTCCAGCATGTCCACCTCTACACTTTCCTTAACAATGGAAGGAACGACGACATGCTCCACCATGGGTTTGGCCAAGGGTCTCGGTGCCAATTGTGGATTACATCGTGCAATAGGTCTATCATGTGTGGAGCCCCCACCTCTACCCTGAAAGTATAAGATGTCAAAATAATTTGGCATCTTATTGAAGACAAACTCACAATAGAGTTTCCTAAAAAAGTATTGTGGTACCTCATGGTTATTGCATGGAGGTTGGTCAAATACCATCCACCACCACTTCCAAAATTTATTTTTAATTAACTCATGGTGGCACCAATGGATGGGGAACCTCCTGCATGCATGAGTTAAAGGTGCATTGGTTCTTGGGTCTGTAAATAGGGCACACAAGTCATCTTTGCTAATTTTTTGTTTTTTCACATCTACATATGACAAACCACTAGCATAAAATTGTCTCATCTCATGCCTCTTATTTGACCAAAAATTTATTTTCTCGCTTATTTATCCTACATGAGATACAATTGACTTCAATGATTCAACAATCCCTCTCCTATAAGGGTGGGTTTCGACATGCTATGTTAATCTTCCAATTAATTGATCAATGTCCCTTTTATTGTTTTCAATTTGATTTAGGATATTTTCTTGTGTTCCTTGAGGATGCGTATGAATTGATGGAGGGGTTTCAGGTTGTTCTTGTATAGGAGACTCTTCATGAGGGGGTGATTGTGAATTCTTAATGTTTGGAGGTGGAGATTCATTACCTAAGAATTAAAACATTTTTTTATTAAAAAAACCTATGTCAATCTACATCCTAAATCAAATTTGAAATTTAAATAGAATAAAAATACATACCTCTTCGCAATCTTCTACCTCTTTGACATGTTGGTGGCATCCTCGTAAAGAATTGCAAGCTAAGAGTGCAAAAAATAGAAGAGATTTGGTGAGCACGAGTTGCAGAGTTGAAATTCTCCAAGCCAAGCCGTGGGTTGAAATGAAAATGAGGTTTGAAATATGTTTCTTGCTTTTAAATAACTTTTTCTTTTGGCACACGCCAAATTTGGTGCTCGCCAAATTTGGCGTGCGCCAAATGCTCAATTTGGACTTTTTTGTGAATTTTTCCAATTTGGCATAAAAATTGTGTCATAGATTGGTGCACTTACCCATAGAATAATGGAAAGAGAACAACAAGAATGCATAAAATAGTGACACCAAATATACATGGGGAAAACCCTTTAGGGTAAAAAATCCCACCCTCCAAAAGCACAGTACTATCTTTATTATTTCAAATAATGAATAAAATATATCACTGGAAGTACAAGCTTCTTCAACAAGTGCTCCAACATGAACTCCTATTCCTGGAGTGATACTGGCAACACTTCATTACTTGCAAACAAACTTTGCATTCCACAACTCAAGGAACTTAATAAATATAGAGTGATACAAGCTTCAAGAAGCATCTAAAAGGTGAGGGGTATCCAAATCCACATGGCACAACTTTCAATGCCTTAGACATGCATTTGGGCACATGTTCAATATTCCCCTACACCCCTTACACTTGTCAAACATGCAAATAGTCTCCTTCCAAGCTTGGATGCCTAAAATATGCTAAAAATATCTTATGACTGATGCCTTACACATCTTACAGTTGTCATAGTTGACAACACTTACAGTTGTAAGAGAATCTATCATAACTGACTAAAAATAGTTGATTCTCTTACATCCTGTCATAACCCAACTTGGGAGCCAACTTTCACCCATGCATTCAAAGATGCCTTATGATGCATCATAGAATATGTCATATGTCATAGATTCCAAAGTGGGACGCCCATGTCCACTTGGGATGATGATGTGTCATCCAGTCAACTCCAACAAGGATGTGACCCAACCGGTGGGTCCCAATTAGTGACATGACACCATAGGCATTTAAATAATACAAATAAATACATAAATTACAAAAAATAAATCAATGTTAGGACTCTAAGGTTGAGACACCTTAATCCCCACATTAAGGAATTATAGATTCTAGAGCATTCATTTGGATCATTCCTTCTCTGATTATAGAACTATTTGTATCATGTCATTTATTGCATTTGCTTTCCTAAAATTGTTGTTGTTGCTAACCTAATTTATTAGTCCTAGCTAGCTATCATTATTTATTAGTCTAGGTTAATTGTGCTTATGTGTATGCATGTTATTTGATTATCCTAGACTAAGTTTAGGGAGAGATTCTTTTTCAAGTTACAATACAAAAACTTTTTATTTGAATGAAGATTATTATAACAATATTTATGTCTAAGAGAGGTAAAAATTGGTCCATAAAAAAATCACAATGAAAATTAAGGAATAAGGAGTGCAAGAAAAACTCTAATTAACTCAAAATAGAACAAAAATAAGAAAATACTTTAAGGAGAAATTGAATGAAAATAAATCACCCCTTCAATGTCTCACATGTCTTTTCATTTTTATCATATTATCATAATGTTACTTTAACGCAATCTTGAAGAAGAAACAATGGCATTGAAGAATGTAGAATCTTAAAAAATATCTTGCACACATTTATGGTTCTATCTCTTCCCAATGGGAGAGATGTTGTTCAACAATCATGGATCATCTTCGTCATCCAATGCCAAGCATCTATTAGCATTGCATGAGGCAATTTCAGGGGAAGTTGCATAGTTTCTCTTCTCATCTCAATTTCAGAAGGGAAAATTTCCTCACATGGAGTTATTTCCTTCTCACTTGTGGGGGTCATGTAGACCTTCTCTCTTTTCTCTCCATGGGATGAAAATTTATTACACTTTGTGCTAGAAGTAATCCATGGGGTTCATGATAAGTCCTCCTTTCTTCTTCACTTGTACATCTTTTGCATGCATCTTTTATCTTTTCAAGAGGAGTTTTATGTTTTTGATTAAATAAGCATGGAAGGGTCCTGAACCCATACAAAATAGAAACAACAAAGTAGAGAGAAACAAATCAAGCAAAACCAGAGCTTGAACCCAACAACTTTTCCCCTAAGGGCTTGACAAGAAAAATGGAGTCCATCTTAGGAGAACATTTCTTCCTACATTGTACAACTATCCAAGAAGAGTCATCAACCAAAACTAAATCCTTTAGACAAGAAGGGAGAGAGGCCCCCTCAAAGAGTCAAACTAAAGGAGCAATACCATTAGAAGAACAAGGTGGAGAAGAAGAAACAAACTTTTCTAGAACTATAATATGAAGAGGAGCAAGAGAAATAGAATGTTGAACATCAAGATTATTAGTCATATGAGCAGGAGGATTAAGAGACACAAAAGGCAAGTGAAGCTCTGAATCCTCACTAACAACAGTAGAGTCTTTGGGGTACATAATAAGATGGACAAGAAGAACATTTTTCTAATAAGTGGAAAAAGACACCTTACAAGAACCATGAGGGTAGTCACAGGCCAAATTCCTAGTAGCAAAACAACACTTGCAACAAATAGGGATTCCTTCATAATCCACAAGCTAAGCCCAAGACTTGTCATTAACTTGTAACATGACCTCTCCAGGTAATGCTTTTGATAAATAAACCTCCACTAAAATCCATGTATATTATAAGAGGTGTTATTCAAAATCCTTGAAGCAAGATCCACTTTCAAGAACCTACAAAGAACAATACCATTGGCCTCATAAGTAGAGGAACACTAGAACTGTAAGGGGAGATAAGGCAATCTCACCCAAACAGGTAGAATATCAATGGAATCCTTCAAAGGGTTCAAGGAAGGATCTCAAGGCTGAATCAAAAGAGGATGAGAATCTCATTCCCAAAAACTATTATCTAAAAAAAAATGCCTATCCTTAGAAGAGTTGAAATGAACAACAAAAAACCAATAGTAATTTTATGTTACACTAGGTTTTCTCCTTTACTCTATTTATAAAAAAAATTGTGTACATGGGTTCCTATCATGACCTAATATTTGATGCCCACCATCGTTGCATTTATTTCTCCATAAGTTTCATTAAGGGGGCATGGTGGTGTAAGTAGGGACATTGTCAAATTAATTAGCTTTTAGCTTTTTCTACTCAAATTCCTATTCACACCAGTTAAGTACTAACTTAAGAGATTTTTCATTTTTTGTCTCACCTCATGTGGTTGAGACACATGTACTTACCTTTTGAGACACCTAACTCATATGCATATGACACCATTTTCACACTTATTCTATGCATATAACACATAATGAACACGTCATATACACATGAAGGTGGTTAGAGTCCACAACTATCTTCTCATTTCACCCATTTTCTATATAATCAAGGGGTTGTCATTTAATTGCAAGCTTTTGCATATTGCACATATTGTATGAATATATTAGTGAATTTTGACATTATCATAAATCGAGCTTGTAAAGGCATATCCTTATTTTGCAAGATTTACTAGGTTGTGAGGGTCAAATATTAAACTCCAACAAGTTTTATAAGATCTTATAGAGATTCAACTATGATTCCTATGAAAAGCATGTACAAAAGGAAAACCTACATGATGACACCTTGTAGGGTCCATTAATTTATATGGAATCTTGATGATATCCTTTGATTTCTAAATATTTACTTTGCATGCATGTTTGTGAGTGTTATATACTTTTAAATACATGACCATTCAAGGAATCACATGCACCTTAAAGTAGGAATAAAATGTAATGGTGAAATCTACATTTCCATGCCACTTCACAATTAATTTTGTGCTCATTTTGAGGAGGGTGCCTTAATACATTAACATATTGACAATGACATCATTTTGTACAAATTAGGTCCCTTGCCATATGCCACCTACATGTCCATTAGAGACATCCCTATACATTTACCCCTACCACATTCATATATTTACACATTCCCATACATTTATCTTATTTAAATATTTACTATACCCATTATATGCACATGCATCCATGTACCTAATTTTTAGTTTGATTTGTCCCTTTCAAATTCAAAATTATAATTTCTAATTTGGATCAACTCTTACCAAAAAAATTCCCTCCAAAGAACAATGAAACACAAACTTATAAAATTTATTACTATGTCTTTATATTTAAAAGAATTTAGTGCATTCATTTTAGACATCTCAGATTTGGGAGCTATATTTACATATCACTCACATTACACATGTCAATCAGAGAACTAAAAGACACCTAGATCTACATAAGCATTCCAAGGAGCATACATGCACAATTATCCTAGACTAAGCTTAAGAAGAAATTCTTTTCCAAGTTACAATATGACACCTTTATTTGATTGGAGATAATAATAATATTAATATCTAAAAAAGATAAAAACTGATCCATAAGATAAAAAAGCAAAAAGAAAAATAAGAAATAAAGAATGCAAGCAAAACTCTAATAAACTCAAAATAGAACAAAAATAAACAAAATCACACCCTTCGACATCTCACATGTCTTGTCATATCGATTAACTTGTGATAATGTTACTTTTTACTCAATCTCAAAGAAAGACGTATAATTGAAAGATAGAGAATCTTAAAAATAAAAGCTTTGCTTTATTGTCGGCAAAGATCAAATATCTTTCCAAAAACAACTATCTATGGATGTCGTGTTTTCTTGCCTTCTGTTTTTGATAATCATTTTCTATTTATTTGTAGGTTAGTTATATAAATTATCATCTCAAACTTCCCTCATTCTATACTCGTATGATATTTATATAAATTCATTGATTTGCAGGGAGAGGCATTGCAGAGAAAGCATAGGCTCTGTTTGTGTTGGGAGATGTAAAACCCCGTCCCGCAACCTAGAGGACTATGCAATACCGCGGAAGCACAACTAATTTTTTTTCTTAAAATTAAATTAAGACGAGTAAAGTTTCCTACTCTAACCACATACATCCTCTAGGCTACGTAACACATCTACATGTGAAAACAATTGCTTATAAAATTTAACCAACCATAGCATATAAATTTTAAACTCAAGATACAACTTACAACAAAGTATTAAACCATTACAAGATAAAGCTAACACATAGAAATGTATTGAGCATATTTCCACATATACAACACCATTAAATCCAATAATGAATAGATCATAAACATTATTACAATTACATCACAAAGGTTCACCTCGATACAAATGATGTATTACAATTATACATATAGATCCACAGTTACAATGAAGAAGGAGAAGAACAACTCCAGAGAACCACACAAGCTCCTCGAACAAGAAGATCCCACCATCACGAATAGGAAAAGAAACTCAACAGTGTAAGATGCACGCCACCCAACCATCTGGTACCCGTAGGCCCAGCCCCTGTGCTAGGAGATAGTAACAGCCCCTGTGCTAGGAGATAGTAACAAGTAACCAAGACAAACCTATTACCTCTAGACACAAATAATATACAAGACCACACTGTACCAGTAAATACAAAATAACATTGTACCAGGAAACACAAAACATAAGGTTACATTGCTTCCAGAACCACTGAATCAAATACATCCACTGTATAATATAAATCGACCGTTGTCATAGGAGTGTCATCACAAAGGTTGCATTGGTTATCCAAAGGAAATCTTCCTAGGTCCCGACCCCCCTCTAGGGTTATCCTGGTAACCTCTCACGATTCCGGCCCCACATGCACACCAATGCGGAATCAGTTATCTTTCGAGAAGACAAAATAATGATCTTGCCATTCCAGGCCTTCCCGACTCATCTCAAGTCTCATACTAGCCCTTGAGCCAATGAGTGAGGCTAAATTATTTGATTAAATATTAAGCTACTCCATCCCTAATAAAGGTTATTTAATTTCCACTGATTAAACTGACTTTCACACGAGTTATCTTGGGACCCCTTTGTGTCCCGACTCCTGTTGAAAGCCACTCCCCTATTGACAACACAATAACATATTCCACAACCCAAGGGTAGACAATGCACAAAATACGATAACAAATATCAACTATTTTGCAAAGAACAACACATCCCGTTCGTAGTAACCGGGTGCTCAAATCAAATCACACAACCCGTTCATAGTAATCGGGTGTTCAAACTAATTCACACATCCCTACGGATGTTAAATACTGAAACTCAAAAAACGTGCACTACCCAAGGAAAATCTCAAAAAAGGCAAACAAAAGATACAATAACCCTCTCACAATTTTACAATCTCTGGAAGACTTATAATTTCTTCGACAACAAATATCCCCAATGCCCAATACACAATTATAGAAGAATACACAACAATAAGAAGCCACTCAAGTAATTAAATAAATGACCATTAGGATTTCCTAAATCCAATAAATCCACAACGAATTAAACCAACTGCTTAACTTCGAATTTGACAATTACTCATAATATTCAATTCAAATTGCCAGCAAATGTGAATAGAAAATAATACAACTTAAAATAATTCAGGCACTTAAATCCAAATTGAATCAATATCTATTTAAATACAAATCAACTTTCACTCCTAAGTCTTTTTATTTTAAGATTTTATTAACCCATGCATTTACATGCTTTTATTAATATATAAATACTTCTGTTTATAAATCCTAAGGAAATTAAAACTAATTGTTAACTCAAATTTCACAACAAATATAAATAGAAATCTTAATCCTTCTAATAAAATCATCTTATTATAAAACACCTACTTGTGCATTATATGCATTAATTAACGATATAATATTTCTTTTAAATAAATATATATATATTCTAATTACATGATCTAATTATTATTTTCCAACGTTTATTTAAAAATATCAAATTGTGCATGTGCATGCACCTATTTAAAAATAAATTTAAATATATTTTAAATACTCTAAAATTATATGCAATATTTCTAATATATATTTTTAAACAAATAAATAAATATATAAATATAAATTAACAATTTTCAGACAACCCTAATCATAAATCTTGTATGTTGCGACTTTAATAACTTTTGTTTTCAGATCTAAGTTTCTCTGAAATTTTTACTGAAGGTGCGCAATCCAGTCATCTAAAACATATAAAAAAATTCAGCCCTACCCAGTTCGTAAATTGCGAGTTATGATTAATTTAGTGACGCACTCTCTCTGTTGTTTTGATTTTCAAATTACCAGAGGTTTCCAATTATTTTGGTTTTCTCAGAAGATTTCATTTTCAATCCTACAGAGGTTTTCTAATTTCACAAATACTTCCTTTTAAATTTGCTATTGTGTTAAAAATCTTTCCCTACAAAAATCTAAATCTTCAATAGTAATTTATCATTTACTACAGAAGAATAAATTATGTTTTCACAGAAAGAGGTTTCTAAGTTTTGATTTAAATTCAACAGAGGTTCAATAATTCCACTATAATTTCCTCCTGTATAAATCTATTTCGAATAAACAAATTACACAGAGGATTTAATTATTTTCTACAGAGGTTTCATTTTCATGGCAATCTTTTAAAAGAAAGAAACAAGAACTTCTACAGTATTGAAAAATCATTTCCTAAAACATTTCCAATTTGCATTACAGTAATAAAATAACTTTTTTAATTTCAAATTTCACAAAAACAGTAAAGAACCTGTTATAGAAGAATGTTGCCTCAAGAAAATATTGCCGAGCTTCTCTATAATTTCAATTCTCAATGTAGCCAAACTTTTCTTCAATGCAATTGCCTCCTTCCAGAAGACACAACAAAAAACACAACCAAGGATTCTACAACAAAATAATTCTAAAACAATTTCCTCTGAAAGATCCACAATTTTCCTCACCAATTTTCCACAACCCATACCAAAACTTTTCCCGTGAAACAACTTTCTTTTTTTTTCCCAAAAATCCTCTCCATGAATGAACTTTCAACAATTAGATCACAAATTTCTAACTCTCAGTTATCTTAAACAAAATATCTAAAATATCTTTTCCCTTAACAATTTAGATATTTTCCATTCACATGCATTTAAATATAATAATACAATTTACTAATTGCAACCAATTTAAATATTTTTATTTATTTAATTCTCATTTATTTTCAATAATAAAATTTACTCAATCAACATAACCAAAATTTATTTATTTATTTATTCGAAAGCCCTCACAACAATAATTCATTTAATTAAATATTTAAAATTAAATACACATTTAATCTACTAAATTAAATTTGCACAAGAATAAAATACCTAAAACAACAATGATAAATCTAAGACCAAATTCAAACTGACGACACACTGTACTAGGGTAAAGGTATGACTAGGTAATCCGTTACTATCTCCCAATATTACTGTTGAGTAGTGGACACGCTCAGACCTGTGAAACCAGGTGAAGCTAATGTCCTGTACCTGCAATCCTGCAAACAAGCAAATGTCGCACATGTATACATATAATAAATCATACACACCGTGAAGAGAGAATCGCGAAAATCACAGGACACTCGCGAGCGAGTGATGCAATACTGTTCTCTTCACCAATACAGTCACATCAAGATTGATAAAATTAAAACATCAATAATCAATAAATGAGCATACATCATTATTAATTCAAATAACAACTATGCTAATGTGAAAGCATGTTATAAACAAATAATTAGTCACAACATAACCGAAACACATAACAAAGAAAGCATTGTCGATCAAAAGATCCAAAATGGAGAGGTGTTACAGGAGACTCTTTTGTCGACACAGGAAATTGCAATCCATACAATCAAAGTGTAAACCAGCCATGGAGACGGCCATATGGTTTGACCTGGCCTGACTATCCTATAGGCAGATTTTCTTCTGGAAAAATCCAAACAGATTTTTGGGGTAAACCTTGCTTCCACTCACAAATGGTGAAATAATAGGGTTTTAAGCAACGCGTGTCTTATCATTATGTGGTTGTTGTGTTTGCAGCGAATATTTTAGGGCTTCCCTTTCCCATTGCTTATGAGCTGCTGAGAAGTCATGACTGTAAAGCAACTGCAAAGAAGATTCGACGAGTGAATTTTGCAGTGGGCGGCAGTGGACGGCAGTGGAATATTTCAAACCTACGGTTTCATAACAGTACCACAACATGTGAAGCAGTTTAAGAAGCTGGTTGGAGGAAGTCATGGGTTCGATTCTCACAAGCTCACGCGGTCTGTAGTGCTTATCTCCGTTGCTGGCAACGACTACACTGCATACGTTGCTAGCAGAAACGGCTCCAGAGAGGTACCTAGCAGAAACGGCTACAGTGTTTTTTCGCCTGCAAAAATTTCACATCTAATTTTTCCCAAATTTGTGATTTTACTACAGGGACTAATCGATCTGGTGAAGCCTGTGGTAAGAGGGATAATCAATGCTGTGAAAGATTTGTATGACTTCGGGCTTAGGAATTTCGTAGTGAGTAATAATGCTCGTTTGGGTTGCGATCCTCAAATCGGCAAGACGTCCTGCAATTCGAACTACGATGACATTTTGGCTCTTCATACGAGATTGCTGACAAAGGGCTTACAAACCCTCAGATCTCGTCATAAGGATTCATCTATCATAATTACAGACTTTGTGTCTGCAACTAATTATATTTTCTCCAATCCTGCACATTTTGGTACTTAAAAATCCCTGCCTTTCTTGTTTCTGATAAATCTTCAAAATCAATACCTTCTGAACAATACTGTCTTACTTTTGTAATTGTGTGATAGGTTTTGTTGATTTGTTCGTTCCTTGCTGTGCTGAAAAAGGCGGGATTGATATGTGCGGAGAGGTGGACGAACTAGGCAGGGCTTTATATGAAGTGTGTGCTGACGTCAATAAAAAGTTCTATTGGGATTCAGTCCATCCAACTCAGAAAGGATGGCATGCCATAATGTCGCTCTACAGTAATGGAGAACCAGGAGGGAATAAAACAATGAGTTTTATAGATGGAGTGCCAAATGTCATGATTCGTTGCTCACAGTATCTCTTCATTATAAGCCACCCAACATTACCACCTAGATAAACAAACCACCAACATTTTCATCTAAATAAACTTTTGCAGGCAATTCTTGATCTTTTGAATGAATATAATGCCACTGCTTATGTATGTGATCCAATAAATAGTTCTGTAAACAGCTAGAATTTTCCCAATGGAAAAGAAGCAGCTGAAATTGTTATGGTATATATATGTTTTCAAAATTGTATTGCAATCAAACAAAAACAATAAAAATACAATAGTGAAACCAGTTGCGTAAAAGAAAGCCCTTAAATTTGTAAGCAATACTGTGAAAACTTTGCAGAATCAGTTCAAATGTTACACTAAAAACTGCCAGGATTTATTAGTTAGCAGTAAGAAAGCATTTGTTCCTGGGAAACTGAACTTTAAGATCTGTCCTTGCATAGATATGAAATTGAGGAGCCACAGTTCAGTTTATAAGTACATCGAAAAGTAATAGTAAATGAAAAAAGATATGTTGTCGACATTGAATATACACAATCATTATTACAGCGAATATAGTAATTGTTGTCTTTACGTGAATATATTAATTGTGTGAGATAAAGTGTCTTTACGTGAATATATTAATTAGTAAATCCCTTGCAGATCGTAGAGTATGTGGGAAACAACTTTAAAACTTTCGGAGGGCCCCATGCGCAGCTGGCTGGCCCGGTAACTAATTTCTTGTACCCAAAATATCTGGGCTCTTCTTGGGTTCACACCTTACATTTTATAAACGGGTTTTCAATTCCATACAATGATAATCCTGGAAGGGATTTGGTAGGAGCTTGGAACCCATGCACATCAAAACCCTTGAAAGCAAACTTAGAGGGTGTAGTGGACAAACCGGTCTTTGTTAATGCTAAGCAATATAAAGGGATCCTGAGGCGTAGGCAGGCTCATAAGTTGAGACAAACTCAAAAGAAGAAACTCATTTTGATATTACCGAAAGCTCTTAGTAGGGGGGCTCAGATGTCCAATAAGTTTTTTAAAATCGAAGAAAGGAAAAGTAAGCAAGATAAGAATAAAGAAAATGTAAATTTGATAGAAAATTTGAAGGACTCAGAAACAAGGGTGAGCATAACAAAGGTGCTTGACACCAACAAAGTTGTTAGGGTGGAAATACCTCATGAAAATAAAGACGTTTACAACCCTACATCCACCCCTTTAATGTGGTCATCCGAGTTGTATGTGGAAGAGCTCATGAGCATGAAAAAGAGGCTTGAAGTTTTAGAAACGAAGGGGCTGTGTGAAGATAGCAGAGCAAAAGAGGCTACAAAGTCCTGGTACAAAATGGAAAGAGAAAAAAAGGTGCTCAAAGAGAAAATTTTGAGCTTATAGAGGGACATGGAAAGAGGACAGTAGGATCTAGCTACTTTAAAACAAGAATTTGACCACCTAAAAGTAGCCAATATTAAGAAAACAAAAATGGTGAAGGAAGAAGACACAACACAAATAAAGGAATTACAATCAGCTTTGATAGGCATGGAACTGAAAGAAAACCAATTAAAAACTGCATAGAATAGGCCAAATCATGGACGCAAGTTGTAAGAGGATCATCAAACAAACAGAAAGAAATCATAGAAAAACAAATCAAGGTGCAAATAAGAGAAGAAAAGGACAAACAAAGTAAGGTAGCAAATATCATTATCAAAGGTTTGAAGGACTTTGGTGAGAAGGATAGAACTGACATTTTAGCAAGAGACTTCCTTAAAGACCAGTTGAAGTGGACAGGGCCTATTCAGCAAGCAAACCGAATCAGAAGGAAAATAGAGGGGGGAAGGGATAGACATGTAAGAATTACCATGAGGAGCATAGAAGACAAGAATTCAATTATAAAGAATTAGGGATTACTCAAAGGAACACACATCTACCTAAACGAGGATTTGACCTTTTCCCAACAAGAAGCACAAAGGAAAGAATGGGAGAAAGTGAAAACAACAAGGAGTGAAGGAAAGTGGACATGGCTGAAAAATGGGACATCCCAAATTAGTGACTGTTTAATAAACAAGAAATAGGGATTAGGGGCCCCTCAAGAGGTTTTTCATATAGTAAGTTGGAACTGTAGAGGTTACCCATGGAGACGAGGACCTGGTTTGGGGCCCATAGCCAAAGGGAAATACATTATTATTCTCACTGAGACATATGAACATGATGGCTGCAAAGTCCCAGAATTTGGAGGTTACAAGAAAATTTTAGTATGGAACAAAGGAAGTGAAACAGGCAAAGGTCATGGAGGTGTAACAGTTTTAATCAAAGAGTGTTGGGATGGTATTGTAAAAGTTGAGAAAGAAGACCCAAATAAATAGTACATATGGCTTTAGATAATAGGTAATGGGATCATTTTCAGACTGGCTGCTTGCTATTTTGCACCGCAAAATTCAAAGTTCTATAAAAGGAGAAAGTTAGATAGCCAAGATCCGTATGTTGCTTTAAAAAAAAACATTTCTACATTCAACACCTTGGGGGAAATAGTTCTTATTGGATATTTCAACACAAGGACTGCTAACAATCGGTCTCTCCAGCTGAATATTGAAGAACAAGGAATCAACAATCCTCTTTGGCTGGAAGAGGAGGTGGAGCAGCCATGGGAAAGGACTTCTCAAGATGGAAATGGGAATGTTTCACACTTTGGGGCTCAAATTTTAGGGATTTGTAGCTTATATAATCTAATTATTTGCAATGGCACGAAAGGCTGACCAAGTTCTAGTAATATCACATGCAAAACTTATAATGGCCAAAGTGTGGTGGACTACCTAATTTTCTCTCAGAGATGTATTCCTAGAGTTGTGGAGTTTGAGATCGGAGAATGTCCTTTTGAGTTAAAATCTGATCATGATCCTTTGTTCGTTAAGTTTGACATGATCTCAAACAGCCAACATAGCATGCTAGCCCACAACAACCAAAATGAAGTTACTGCCAAAGCAAAAATACTCATAAATCAGGAAAATTAGAACCTATTGAAGGCTGCTTTAGAGCAACATTTTCTTCAAATGGAAAATGACAAAGGGGACAAGGCTACCAGTGGGTCTAGTGGTCATATCAGCAACAATCTTCTTATTCCTATTATGCATAAGGATTTAGAAGCATGTAAAAGGTATCATCTAAAGAAAGGGGCTACAAACACTTTTCCGGCTAACCCTTGGTATGATGAAGATTGTAAGGCTGCCAAGAGATATTTGAAAAAGAATGGACTGAACAAAGAAAACAAGAAGAGGTATGAGAAGTTGGTGAGAACAAAAAAAGAAGAGTATGTTGACACAAGAAGGAAAGAGTTAATTTCCTTGGGAAAACACAATCCCAAGGGTTTTTGGAGGGAGCTGCAACAAAAGAGAAAACAGATTGAAAATGACATAATAGATGTTCAATGGTTAGAGTATGCAAGATGTCTTTACGAGAGGGTCAAAGAGAAAGTTTCACCTCCTATAATCAACACTTCAAAGAAGCTCTTTTCAAATGAAGATATCAGACAAGGTATAAATAATTTGGCAAATGGTAAAGCATTGGACATTGACGAGCTACAAGCTGAATTTTTAAAGTGGGGAGTTGAAACTCTTGCTCCCCATATCAAAAGAATGTTCAATAATGTCATTTGTGTCAGCTTTTCGATTGAGTGGACAACTAGTGTTGTCATCCCTCTCTACAAAAGTGGTGAAATCAATAATCCATCTAACTACCACACAATTATGATCAACCCTATCCTTGGCAAGCTTTTTGGGAGCATGTTAGAGCGCAAAATCAGCAGTTGGGCAGAAAAAGAGGGAAAAAGAGTGAAAGGGCAGGTTGGCTTTAGGCCTAAATACTCAACTATTGACCACTGCATCACTCTCAGATACTTGATTGAAAAAATATGGGATGCACAAAGCGAGGAAGCTTTTTGTTGCTTTGTTGATTTTAAAAAAGCTTTTGATACGGCGCCTAGAGACAAATTGTGGAATAGAATGGATGAATTAAGCATTTTGAATGAGTACAGGGCTGCAATGCATAGGCTTTATGAGTAGGTCAGGGCTAAAATTAGAACAAGTGATGGAATGTCTGAATGTTTTGGTAGCGACATAGGGGTCAAACAGGGCTGCCCCTTATCCCCCACTCTTTTTGGGTTATACATTGACAAACTAGAAAATTGGTTAAGTAAAACCAATGGGGGGGTATCCAGTTGATTGGTTTTGTGGTGAAGTTGTTGTTGTATGCCAATGATCTTATCCTAATCTCAAAAATTGCCCATGGTTTGAAAGAGCTTTTAAAGGCCTTGGATCTCTTTTACAAGAATGTTGGGATGCAAGTGAACACCTCCAAGACCAAAGTCATGATTTTTTCCCTAAGGAAGAAAAGTAAACAAGATAACTTTCTTTTCGAAGGTAACCCTTTGGAAATAGTGAAAGAATACAAATACCTTGGGATTGGCTTTCATTATAAGCTTGGTTGGGTGACTGCTAGAACTAAAAGAATATAGGGGGGTTGGAAGGCTTCTTTCTTACTCCAAAACAGGTGCAGGAAGGCTGAACTTTGGGATTGGAAAACCAAGAAGACTCTCTTTGTTTGCTGGTCACACCAGTGGTTCTTTATGGCTGTGAGGTGTGGGGAAGTAACATGTCAAATCATAGTTGGAGATAGCTTGAAAGAATTCAAAAACATCTAATCACTTGCAACCTCAAAGTCAAAACTACTATCCCCTATGATATTCTCTTGGCTGAATCAGGAACTTTACCTTTGGAGGCTTCAACTATAAGTCAGTTGATAAGTTATCTAAAGAGGGTGGACAACATGGATAATCAACGCTGGCCCAAAATTGTTGTGGAAGAGGTTTTAGACCATAGGAAGAAAACATGGATGAAGAAAAATAACAAGTGGCTAAACAAATGGAATATTAGCTTGTACGAGTGCCCTAACACCAATGAATCTAAATAAAAAAGTATGTTGCAAATAAATTCATGACTATCATGTGGACAAACCCGATTGGGCGAAAGAAAACTCACTATGTCAAAGAGTTCAATCCTACTTGGGAGCATAATGAAAAATCCTACCTAGGAGCAACTATTAAAGGTAAAGCAAGGATGATGATTGCTCAGCTAAGGACCGGCTCGCACCATCTCATATGTGAGACGGGTAGGTGGACAATTCCTACTTGGAAGTATGGGAGGATAGAATATGCACTTTTTGTAGCGAGGGGGTGGTGGAGACGGAATGACACTTTATCATGGAATGCATGGCTTATAGGGACATCCGCACCTAGTATGAGAGCAACCTAAAGGCTGACAATCTGCACGAGTTATTCGAGGAGGAGAAGATCAGGAAGACAACTAGTTTTTTGGTCAAAATTCATAAAAGAAGGTCCATCATGGAAATTTTTTTGGAGATCCCTTAGATTTTTGGTTCTCGGTCCCTTAGGCCGCTTGGTCTCGTGGACGTCATTAAAATCTCTCATTCATTTATTCACATCCATAGCCTGAAATGATGGTCTATAAAAGGACCTTTTCTTTCTTTTCCTTTCCTTCATAAAGATGAATGGACCATATCTTGTTTCAAATGCTCTACCAAAATTTACATAACCCCACACATATCTGACTTGGCTTTCGATGGCGACGTGCCCCTCACTGTCCAACACTCTCAATTCTATCTGGCAAGGTGGGGCCTGCCAGCTATTTCATATAATTATTAAAAGTATCTATTTCTACACCCCTCCTGATGTGGCAAACAAATGACAGTTAACATATACAATCATTATTCATCTCTTTCCATGACGTACATGACAGACACGAATTATAGTACTAGAATTGGCACCTCGGTGTGCACTCGGTGCGTTGAAGAGGTGTGGAAAGTCAATTAGGAAAAAAATTGGTTTATTTTTTGCATACATTTGTGTAGTACATGAGATCAATTGGTAGGTCATTTAAAAAATGATTTTGTTGATATATTATATTTTTATTATTATTTTATATTTGTATTATATAATAATATTATTATATTTATATTTTTTATGTATTTACTATTATATCATTATATTATTATGTTTTTATTAATATATCAAGTTTTGATTATGTTACGTTATTATTATTGATTGGATTAGGTATTATATTATATTATATTTATATTTATATATTTTTTAATATATTTATATTATACTATATTATGTAATTATATTAAATTATATTGTAATATATAGTTATTAATAGCATGAGGTTTCCATCATCAGGATGCTAAGCCAAGAGAGCAAGAGTGAAAAAATAGAAGTAGACTTGGATAGTTAAATAGGTGAGGGGTTAAGGAAGGAGAAAGATAAGACAAAGAGATAGGCAACACCAACCCAACAAGACTAATTAAAATTAACAAAAAATATATATTATTAGGCCAAAAAAAACCAATCAACTAAATTGGAAAAAATCAAAGAATATAATAATAATAATAATAAATTTTATTAAGAGGTATTATATATAGAAAATTGTCTTTATATTTTTATTAAGATTCATTAAAAAATATTTAATTACTAAAAGAATCTAAAATCAATATAATACTAATAAAATAAAGTATTAAAAAATAAATGACAAAAGCTTTAAACAAGGAAACAAAGAAAGATCCGGTTCATAGCTCCGGTCAAAAGCGTTTACCCCTTGAATAAAAAAAAAAAAAAAGGAAACAAAGAAAGATTATTAGACTATAATATCATACTAATATTATAATCTAACTAAATTAAATGTAATTTATTTTTATTGTTGTATTTTAGTTTTGACTTATGTATTTTGTATTTTGTTTGATTAACAGCTTGATTTTTTTATATGTTTTGGTTATTAATGCAAATATCTTGTTTGATGTTAAATATATGAAAATAGAATAGATTGGAATAAATGTTTAGTGTTTGGTGTTATTTTTTTTTTAAAAACTAAAGTTGAATACATTTGAATATTTATATAATGAACCCATTCATTGAGAGAAGGAAGTAGTTTATAAATTATTTGTACTAGACATAAGTATGACTAATAAAGTTGAACTTGAGTTTGTTCTTTAGAACACATATTTGCTTTAAACATTAAATAATCAAATGATTTATTATTAAAAATAATTCTTAGATTGATTCTAGTTGAATTTGATAAGGAAATCTTCATATTATAGTTGAAGTTAAATATACTATTAATAAATATATTATATTCTAATTTAATATTAATAATTTATAAATTATATTATATAAACTAAGTAAATGGGTAATATTATAATATTAATATATTTTAAAATATTATTATAATTATTAATATAGTGATTTACTATTATATTAATTATATTAATAATAATATAATAATATTAATATTATAATTAACATAGTAGTCAATTAAGATAGTTTATTAATATATATAAATATATATGAAAGGAGAACAAAAAAAATTTAACCTATATTATATTGTATATAAATATATAATATAAATTAATATATTACTTACATAATATAGGTTAACTTATTTACCTACAAATTATTACCTGTAATAATATAAGATATAAATAGAAATAGTATATATAAATTATATATATATATATATATATATATATATATTACATACATTAAGTTATATATTATTATATACCTATATATTATAGGTTATAAATTTTTTGAAGAAACTAATCAAATTATACCATAAAATATTAAAAACATAGATAAATATATTAGTTTAATGGAAAGAATAATACAATTTTTTTTATTTTTTTTATTTTAATAGTGTGAATCCAAATCTCTATAAAATAGTTAATTGATTTTTTAAAATCTTTAATAAAAAAATAACAATTACATACATAAAAAAAATCATTTTTAAAATGTGAAAATAAATAACATTTATTTATTTTAGAAAGATTTAATGAAATAATTTTATAAAACAAAAAATGAAAAATCATTCCTTAAAAAAAAATTTAATTTGCTTTATCCGCCAATAACACACAAAACTTTTTTAAGCAATCATATGCACAAAAAATATTTTCTTATAATTTATAAAGTTAAATATTTTACAAGTTGACTTTACAAAATTAAATTTTATTTTAATTTTTGTTTAAATATTGTTTTTGATTGGTTGAAAACTAAATTATTAATAACTAGTTAACTAAAAAAAGCCAAACTCATTACAATAGTACTATGCTAAGGCAAGTACTAATAACACACCAAGGTGGTTGATAATAGTCTATTGGAGAACAATAAAAATAAAGGACAACCACATAAGCTATGGTACACAAAATTTAATAATAAGGACCAAGATAAAATTATCAAAAAAATAAAATTATATATTAAAGACACAAAAAATACTGAATATTGAACTATAATATATATATATATGATATAGACACTAAGACATTGTAATATATTATATATTAAAAATATATTTTATTTAAAATATTATAATGTCATAATATTGAACTATAATATATACAAAAAAAATACTAACAAAAAAGAGAATTGAGAAACAAATGACAAATACTAAAAAAACAAGAAACCCAAAAAATAAATAACAGACCATAGTATACTATTATTAAGAACTAACTATTATATATATATGGTTTCATTTTGTCATTAATAAAATGAAACCCCATATATGGTCTATATAGGGTTTCATTTTGTCATTAATAATAGTATAATATTATATTATAGTTAGTTCTTAATAATATAATACTATGGTCTATTATTTATTTTTTGTGTTTCTTGTTTTTTTTAGTATTTGTCATTTGTTTCTCAATTCTCTTTTTTAGTATTATTTTGCATATATTATAGCTCAATATTATGGCACTATAATATTTCAAATAAAATATATCTTTAATATATAATTTATTATAATGTCTTAGTGTCTATCATATATATATTATAGTTTAATATTAAGTAATTTTTAGTGTCTTTAATATATAATTTTTTTGTTTTTGACAATTTTATCTTGGTCCTTATTAAAAAATTTGTACCATAGCTTATGGTGGTTGTCCTTTGTTTTTATTGTTCTCCAATAGACTATTATCAACCACCTTGGTGTGATATTTTGTATTTAATTTAGTCAGATTATAATATTAGTATAATATTATAGTCTAATAATCTTTCTTTGTTTACTTGTTTAAAACTTTTGTCATTTATTTTTTAAGACTCAATTTTGTTAGTATTATATTGATTTTAGATTCTTTTAGTAATTAAAATAAAAATAATAATTAATCTTAATAAAAATCAAATATAATAAAAATATAAAGACAATTTTCTTTATATAATACCTCTTAATATTTTATTATTATTATGTTAGATTTTATTTTTTCTAATTTAGTTGACTGGTATTTTTTTGGCCTAATAATACATATTTTTTGTTAATTTTTAATTAGTCTTGTTGGGTCAGTGTCACCTATCTCTTTGTCTTATCTTTCTTCTTCCTTAACCCCTCACCTATTTAACTATCCACATATGCTTCTATTTTTTCACTCTTACTCTCTTGGCTTAGCATCCTAATGATGGATCATGGAGTATGGTCTAAAAGGTTGATGCAAAAAAGATTCACACATTTACAATCTAGAAATTTTAGCACTAATATATAGTTATGTTTATACTATATAATTTTATATAAATATTTATTATATTATGTTATTAGATTTTATTATATTATTATATATTATATTATATGTATATTATTATATTGTATTAGATAATATTATATTATATATATATTTTATATATATTTACTATTATATTTCTATTTTTATTAATATATTATTATTAATATTAGTAATATATTATCAATATTAAAATTATATTATATTATTCTAAGTTCATATCTTTTTCTCTAGAAATGGGAACGAAACTTCAATCCCCTAATCTATAATCCAAGAAGTGGACCAGTTTGGTTGAAACTTTATAACCTTCCATATGAATACTGGTCAGGCAGATGCTTAACCAAGATTGGGGATGTGCTTGGTCACACAATCAAATTCGATCTGAGAAACAACAAATCACTCATATATGCAAGGATAAAAATACTAGCAATAAAAGAAATACCTGCAAATATAAAACTCATGTCAGGATCAAAGGAATGGTGTCAAACGATAGAAATCGAGATCCCTAAATTCTTCTGCTTAAAATGCAAAAGAAGAAACCATAACACTGAGAATTGTAAGTGCTTCCCACCTACATACAAAGATGTTTGGAGGGAGTGACCTTGGAAATCAAAGGAACAAAAGAGGAATCAGGAGGAAGAAAACCTAGTGCATAAAATTAATAATTGGGCCATCATACCAATAAACCCATTGGGGGTAGTCGACTCAAAAAATGAATCACTACCAGAAGAAGGGGAAGTAGAACCCCATAATGAGAGCCTATAAAGGAGATTCCTTTATCTCAAATCATGCCATTGATGGGGGAAGGCGTAGGGGAACAAGAACTGGGAAGCACCTCAAGCCAGGAGATCAAGGATAGCATTGACATACTAGAACCAAGAAGCGTATCACAAACTACAAAGTCTTGCTCAGCTTCAAAATCTAGTAGAAAAATGAATAAATAGAAAAGGGAAGAAGAGGCCCAAGAAGGGGATCAAACCTCAATTAAGTCATATATGTTAAGCTCTTAAGGAGGTTTCCCCTCCCTTGGGGGAAGATGAGGATCTTAACATGGAATGTTAGGGGCTTAAACACCCCTAACAAGTGGTGAATGGTGAAGCACCAGTTGGAGTGCCAGAATGTAGATATAATTTTATTGTAGGAGACAAAAATTGAAGGTTCAAAATTTCAAGCATGGATCAGAGAATGCAAAGGTGGTAAGGTGACTTTTTGGATGCAATAGGTGCTTCAGGCATCATTTGGAAGCCCAACAATATTAAATTGGAAACTCAAGCCACAAATTTAAAAGTTGGAAAAAATGAAGGTACAAATTCTTTCTTCAAACTTCAATTTTGAACTAATAAATGTCTATGGTCCAATAAAAAATGATGAGAAAAAAATAGTATGGGATTCAGTAAGCAATGCAATAGGGAATGGGAAAACAATTATTGGTGGAGACTTTAATGCAATAATGGATCTAAGTGAAAAAGTGGGGGGGATCCAAAGAGTATCACAATCCCAAAAAAAAAATTCTACTTTCATTGACCGAAATAGGCTACTTGATATAAAATCTTCAAATGGTGTTTTTACTTGGAATAATAGAAGGAAGGGTTTTACTAACATAGTGGAAAGGCTAGATATATTTCTTGTTTCAAAATCATGGTTGCAAGTAAGTTTGTTTTCAAAGGCCACAATACGCACAACTCCAATTTTAGATAGTTTTCCTGTGGAACTAATGGTAGATGTGGATTCTACCTTGGCAAGGGGCCAATTCAAGTTTGAGAAAAGGTGGCTTAGAAGGACAAACTTAGTTGATCCAATGAAAGTTTGGTGGGAAGAACCAATAAATATTATTGGCACAATTTTTTTTGTTTTCCAAAAGAAATTGAATAGGATGAAGGAGAAATTGAAGACATGGAATCATATCTCTTTCAAAAACATTTTCATAAAAAAAAAAGGTTGAAGGAGGAATTAGAAAATATCAGCGAGAAAGTAATAAGAGATGGCATGTCTGCGATGGAGTTTGAGAAGGAAAAATATATAATGGAGGAATATAATGAGGTTTAGCCAGAGAGGAATGCTATTGGAAAGAAAAATTGAGAGAAACCTTGCTCAAGGATGGCGATCAGAACATGAAATTCTTTCATAACTCCACCAAGTTGAGGTGGAGTTGGAATAGAATATCTCAAATCAAAGATTTTACTAGTAATATGGTCAACGAAGAAGCTGCAATCCAAAAGGCTGGTGTTTATTTCTTTGTCACTTTTGGGTGGAATAGGGGAAGCTAAAAAATGTGAACTGTGACATTGTATTTGACACACAAGAGGTTGTTATAGTGAAGGATAATCACATATTAATGGAAGCAATCATATTGGAAGAAGTAAAAACCACCATTTTTTAGATGCATTTGGACAAGGCCCTAGGTCCCAATGAGTTTAATGCTTGTTTTTTCCAAACGTGTTAGAGTTTCATGGGAAGAGAACTATATTAACTAGTAGAAGAATGTAAAAAGAAAAGAAAGATGCTAAAATACTTGAATAATACAAGCATTGTTCTTATTTTGAAGAAGGAGGCATGTGAATCTTTTGAGGATTTCAGGCCCATTGCTTTGTGCAACACTACATATAAAATCATTGCCAAGGTAATGGTTAACGGGCTTAAAAAAATCATGCCTTGAATTATAACAATGGAACAAAGTGGATTTGTACCTGAGCGGAGCATAATGAATGGCATAATAATAGCTCATGAAGTTATTTATTCATTAAATAAATTCAAACGGAGAAGCATGATATGGAAATTGGACTTAAGCAAAGCCTATGATAGGGTACAAGGAAGAGGTTTTTGCTAAAATCTATGAAAATAATGGGTTTGAATGATAATTGGTTGTACTGGGTCTTTTGTTGCATCTCAAAGTCGAGATACTCAATAGTTATAAATCGGGTTCTATTTGGATTCTTTGAAGGTGTGAGAAGAATGAGGTAGGGGGCCCCTCTCCCCCTTCCTCTTAATCATCATGGTGGATTCTTTTATTAAGAACATGTCAAATTTGAAGCACTCGAGGAAATGGGATGGCATTGGAGTGGTAAAAAATCTTCCCAAGTTAACTCACCAGCTTTTTGCCGACACCATCCTTTACAGGAAACCCACTTTGGAGGAGTCGAAAGTGATGATGAAATAAATTGATAGTTTAAGTACTCAAGTAGTGAAAGTGGTTAATAAAGATAAATCCAACATTTTTTTCTTCAACACATGAAGAAGGATTCAATGTAGCATTGCAATATTGATGAGGTTATGGATTGGCACATTGGCATTGAAATATTTAGGCATCCCATTTTTTGCAAGGGTATTAGAAGTGAAATTATGGGAGGACACTATAAAAAAGTGCAAAGAAATGGTGAATGGTTGGAAGGGTAGATGGATTAACCTAACAGGAAGATTGACAATGTTAAAGGCATTAGTGGATGCAATTCCAATCTTTATAATGTCTTGTGTTAAATTTCCAAGAAAATTCTTCAAATTGTTGAAAGGGATCCAAATGAAACTATCATGGGATGGCTCAAATGAGTAGAAACACATCCCACTTTTAAGCTGGCAGACCATAAAAATTCCCAAATATCAAGGAGGAGTAGAGGTAAAGGATATAAAACTTCAAAATAGGGCACTTGGTGCTAAATTGACTTGGGGCATGTTCAAGCACCTAGAGGCTTAGTGGTGCAAACTATTGAGAGCTAAATACTTGGATAGTGACTCCCCAAATAGAATCTCGACCATAGCTATTCCATATAAAGGCTCCTCAATATGGAATTTTATACTCAACTGCAAATAGATCATCACAAAAGACCTGACATGGGTTGTCAAGAATGGAAGAAGGGAAAAATTTTGGTCAGATTCATGGAATGGATATGTACCCCTCAACAAATTGTCGATTACAGAAGACACAATCCAATCTACAATAACAATGTACGGGAAAAATTTAAGAGACTATTCAGTTGTGTGGGAAGCAAAAGGAAGATTGGAGTACAAATGGAAGTCTTTTGACTTCCTGAATATTCCAAGCAAAGATACACTCACAAAAGAACTGGTAAAAAGGAATATCTTGATCATGAATAAAGAGGACTCAATAAAATGGTGTGCAATAAAAATTAGGGAATATTCAACAAAACTAGGCCACGAAATAATAAGGGAGACTAATACACTAATAAGTTGGTCCAAGAAGCTATGTTGGGGAAAATTTGTCCTTCCAAAGGTGGGTGCTTTAACCTAGACTGTTCTTCATGAACAAATTTTGACAGGGGATAGATTGAACCATATTGGTATTATGGGACCACATAGGTGTGTTATATGCTATAAAAGTGAGAAAATGCTAAATCATTTACTATTTCAATGTGAAGTTGCTCAAAGCATCTAGTCACACATTTTTGATAAACTATAAGCTATCTACCCATCACCAAACAATCTAAAAGGAATATTTGATGCTTGGCCTCTCCCAAGCAGTGGTTTACGTTAGGGTTACCTAGGAGGTAGATACTTATCAATTAAATATAGATTTGAACAATAAAATAGAGAAATAGAACACATAGAAATAATGGACAACAATGAGACAACACAAAGATTTAACATGGTTCACCCAAAATCGGGATACATCCACCAACAAGAGGGTCTAACATATATTAAACTTCCAAAAAACCTTTACAAAGACATGCAACAACATCTGTAACTTGTAGCAACATTTTTCATCATGTTTTAACACTATTGTTTTTACACAACCTTTGTTGTGGGTACCTGCGACACTTCCTGCATTTTTCTGGCCACAAAACTATAAATTTCTGCTAACATTTTTCACACCCCACTGCCCTCAAAACTCTGATCCGAGTGTTGGAATATGCTCTGATGCATGTCCCATTTAATTAAAAATGAAGTGTGGCCATTGGTTATGTCTCATGCACCCAATAACATGCTTCCTTTTAGGGGGTTACAATAACTAAATGCAGTTGTCTTTAATTAAATAATATAATTGATCATTTCCAACATTTAATAATTGTTTGTAAATATTATTTTAAATAGAAGTATAGAAAAATATTTAATAATGCAACAAATAATTTTATAAAAAATAATATGAGATTTTGTGTCTGAGTCTGATTTGTCTCCATAACACAACAATCTCCCCCTAAGCCCTTTGTAGATAGATCAGACTCCACTCCATACCATCTCCCACTTGGAGACTGATCATAACACCACTGCCCCTACAACTCCCACTATAAATAAGCACCTTGGACCCTACGATTCTATTTTAGTTAAATTCAACCTTGAAGGAAAATCAAAGCTAAAGAGGAGCTCAACTTCTCCCTTATCACCACCTTCATAAACATATATGTTGGATTGTCATCTGTATGAATCTTCTCTAACCTTACCTGTCCATCCTCCAATACTGACCGAATAAAATGATATCTCAACTATATGTGTTTTGTTTTTGAGTGCAAGGGAGAATTCTTTGCAAGATGTATAGAACTCTAACTGTTCATAAAAAAGTAACTTTCAGCCTGTTGAACTTTCCCAACTCTTCCATTACAAGTTGCAACCATATCATCTATTTTCTTGCCCCTATTGCAGCTACATACTTTTCCTCTGTGATGGATAAAGAAACCACCTTTTGCAACCAAGAAATCCAACTTATGGTTGTCCCACCAAATGTAAAAACACAACTTGTGGTACTCTGCCTGGTATCAATGTCTCCTACCAAATCTGAGTTAACATAGCCTCTTAAATCAATATTAGAGCCCCAAAACATAAACATTTATTGGATGTACCTCTCAAATGCCTGAGAATTCATTTTACCGCGTTACAATGCTTCATTCCAGGATTACTCATATACCTGCTAACAAATCCTACAACATGTGCAATATCCAGTCTCGTGCATACCATGGCATACATTAAACTACCTACAGCTGAAGCATATGGTACCTTGGACATTTTTTCTTCCTCCTCTTGTATCTTTGAACACATATCCTTAGTCAATTTGGCATGACTAGGCAAAGGTGTGCTAACAAATTTTCCATTCTCCATATGAAATCTCTACAACACCTTCAATATAATTAGCCTGAGATAAAAACAATTTTCTATTTTTCCTATCTCTAGTAATCTTCATACCAAGGATTTGTTTTGCTGCCCCCAAATCCTTCATAGCAGATTAATTTTCTTACTGTTGTTTTAACTCTCTTATGTGATCCATGTTAGATCCTGCTACAAGCATATCATCAACATATAAACATAAAATAATGTAGCTATCATCATCTAACCTCTTAGAATAAACACAATGGTCTGAATTACACTGACTGTAGCCTTGCTCAGCCATAAAACTATCAAATTTAGTATACCATTATCGACGTGCTTGCTTCAATCCATATAAACTTTTCTTCAATTTTCACACCAATTTCTCCTTACTTTGACCTCAAATCCTTATGGTTGTTCCATATATATTTCTTCCTCCAATTCACCATGGAGAAAAATAGTTTTAACATCTAGCTATTCCAAATGCAAATTTTTAGCAGCCGCAATACTTAAAATAGTATGAATAGAATTCATTTTAACAACTGGAGAAAATATTTCATCAAAATCAATGCCCTTTTCTGTGTAAATCCCTTTACAACTAACTTGGCTTTAAATACTTGCTTACCTCCATCTTACTCTTTCAGCCTATAAACCCATTATAAACCCATTTGTTTGGTAAATCCTTTTTACCTACAAGCAACTTGCATAATGCCCAAGTCTGATTTTTTTAGCAAGGAGTCCATTTATTCTTCCTTTCCATGCTCCCACTAAACCTTGGCATCCACATGCATAGCTTCATCATAAAATTTTGGTTCACCAGCATCAGTTAATAAAATAGAATACAAAGAGGGAGAATATTTTTTTGAAGGTCTACTTATCCTTGAAGATCGTCTAGCATTCACTAGAGTTTGTGGTATTTATTGTTGTTGTTGTTGTTGTGGAGCATGAGGAACCAGTAGAACATCACTATTTAGAATATCATCCAACACTAGATAATCATTTTCTTTCTTCTCATGCTGTTGCAACTGATCTTTGTACAACACCTTCTCATTGAATATGGCATCCCTGCTTCTCACAATTTTTTGATTTTCAAAATCCCAAAGTCTATAACCAAATTCATCAATGCCATGTCTAACAAATATAAATTTATTTGACTTAGCTTCCAGCTTGGTTCCATTTCCAAAATATACATGTGCAAATGCTTCACAACCGAAGGTTCTGAAAAAAGAATAACTCGCCTTCTTACTCGTCCATGCTTCCTTTGGAATACCACAACCAAAAGGATTAGAGGGACCTCTATTAATTAAATAAACAATGTTGTTTATAGCCTCTACCTACATGTTTAAAGGCAACCCAACATGCAATCTCATAGTCTGTGCATGCTCCATTATTGTTTTATTCATATGCTCAACCACTCCATTTTCTTATGGAGTCCTTGGTACCATTTTCTTCCTACAAATACCATTAGAGGAACAATAATCTTAAAACTATTTTTTGTAATACTCCCATCATTATCATATCTGAGACATTATAATCTTTTATTTGTCTCATTCTCAACTAAACCCTTCCAATTTTAAAAAAATTCAAATACATCATATTTTTTCCTAAGGAAATAAATCCAAACCTTCCTAGTTGCATCATCTATGAAAGTAACATAATACTGAGAGCCACCAAGAGAAGATACCTGAGCTAGTCTCCATACATCCATATGCACAAGCTCCAGTTTCTCATCTTTCTTTTGCTTTCCATCCTTGAGAAAACTTTCTTTTGTTTTCCATACACACAACTTTCACAGAAATCCATATTAGCACATTTTAGACCTAGTAAAACTTTCTTAGAACGAAGTGTACTTTCATACCTTTTTCACTCATATTACCAAGCCTATTATGCCACAATGTTGTTTTACTTGCAACAACTATTTGATTTTCTTCCTGCTAACTTGTAGCAATTGTTCTTGAAACTGTTACAAAACCTGCAACAACTGTTGTCGAACTTGCAAAAACTGTTGTAGCTATTTTTTCTAGCAACTTCCTTGTTTGATATTTATCTACAATACCTAAAGTAGAAGGAACAATATGACCTGTACAAAGATATAAGGTTCCTACTTTCACACCTTTTGCTACCACTAAGGCACCTTTTGTAACCTTCCATTTTTTGTCACTAAATGTAACAACACAACCTTCATCATCTAGTTGCCCTGCTAAAATTAATTTTTTTCTTAACCTTGGAATGTGCCTTACCTCTTCTACTAGCCAATGATTCCCATTCTGCAACTTAATCTTGATTCTTCCCTTTCCAACAATCTAACAAGGTTCATTATCTCCCAAATAAACCAACACAAAATACCCTTCGACATAATCAAGAAAATAACTTCTATGGGGCGTAGCATGAAATGAAGCCCTTAAATCTAACACCCAAGAATCATCAACATTATCAAGGGAAAGAATCAAAGCATCCTCATCAAATTTATTACTTACCACATTTTCCTCTTTACTACCTTCATTTTTGTCTCCTTTATTTTTTTGAGACCAGTAATCTTTCTTTAAATGACCCGGCTTACCACAGTACTAGCAATCCTTCTTCTCTCTAGATTGGGACCTCTTGTCCTTTGATTTTCCTCATGAATTCCCATTTTACACCCCATTGTGTATTTACCTAGTTACTATTACCAAGCTAGATGAAATACTTGCATATATATATATGTGTGTGTGTGTGTGTGTGTTTGTAACTTTGATGGAAATAAATGTGATTGTACTTTATTTATATGAATAATTGGAAATATAATGAATAAATGGTTGATTCAAATTAATGTTATATATGTATTAATTTTGACTATGGAGTATATAATGCAAATTATTGTTTTGTGATCAGCTAACTACCATTGCAAATGTGCCAAGTTGGTTGTAGGTACAAGTTCACACCTCCAGAAGGGAGGGGAAGTGTCACTCAGGAGAAGATTTTTGGTCTAGTAACCCTTAATGAGCCTAATTGAGCCTAACTAAGCTTTCACACACTCACTTTTAGATTGGTCAAGTCAAGTCAATAATTACAGGAAAAAGGTAAGATACCTTAGTTTGGTTGTGCATGAATTAGGAGAGGTTTTGGTTTGATTGTGAAAACATTCTTGATTTAAGTGTTTGAGTTTCTTTGAATCTATGATCACTTCTTTATGAGGTTAATCAATGAGATATATACATAGGATGTATATATACATATCTACGATGAACTCATACACATGAGTAAAGACGTACATAAGTATACATAGATAGATGTATCTACACATGCTTACATATGGATTACCCATATGCATGGGAACATCGAATGGACAAGGTGACATATATATATATATATATATATATATATATATATATATATATATATATATATATATATTTGTGTATATAATTCAGTCGATGTTAATGCAATTATATATGTTTAATTGTTGGAAGCAATGTTATATACATGATGTATATATATTGATATACATGTATGTATTGACGTGATGGCAATGCCCATACAAGTGTATTAATATATATATAAATATATAAATGTATATATATACATGTGCGATATTAATTTCAAAATAAATGAATATAAATTTATGCATTCGAATATTGAATGACATTCTATTATCGTAAAATTTAAATACACACACACACACACACACAGATATATATATATTATGTTGTCTAAATAGAGTTGAATATATATTAAGCACATGATATAAAGTAAAGTGCATATCATAAACAATGTAAAGCACAACAATAATGAATAATGCATAATATAGTAGCGATGTGAGCATTTCATAAAGTATTAGCATGCTTTGTAAAATAAATGCAACATTGTGTAAAGCATGTGGAAATGATTTGCAAGACATAGTCAAATATTTTAAAAACAAACTCAAATGCATTAACAAGCTTTGACTTGGTCTTTTATCTGAAACATCAAAATAGCACGCATGAAGTTTATGTGGCGCCAAATTATGAATAATTGCATTCCTTTAGAAGTCTATTCTAAGAGCTATGTCTAGCGATGGAGGCCAAACATAAATGGGAGAATTAGTCAAATAGAAGCTAGCATAGATAGAGGCGACCTATGAGTTTAATTACCTTGCATTTCTGAATGATATTCTTGCTATCCATGATAGAAGCGGTTGGTTGAGCAATGTTGTTGAGTCTTAGTTTTTAAATTTTCCACCTTTCCTTTACCTTATTGAGTCAAACCATTTGAGTTGAGAAGTGTCAATCCAATTACCCTAGTTATAGTCTTTAGTTGTTGATTTATGTGTATAAATAGAGGTACTCTTTACCTCAAAGGGACACATATCTGCAATTTGCTATTAATTTCTGAATTATTGCTTTGTTCTTCTAAGTTTTGTGAGAGATTTTGTGAGGGGTTTTGCAAGATATTTTGTGAGAGAATTTGGAAAGAGTGGAAGTGATAGTTGCTAAGTTGTAAGCTGATTTGAGGAGGCTAAGCTTGGAAACCAATTAGATCAAATTGGAACTTTGCATATACAGGCATGTTGAATCTTACTCTTTCATGCTTTGAATGTCTTTGGAAAGATTCTATGTTTTGCTTGTTTTGATTGGAAAACATGATATGTTATTAGGGAAAGGTTATTTACAACCTATGTAAAATTGAAAGTTACTTCTTGTTTCTAGTTTTGGAATCTCTATTTATTGAGTGTTTGTATGTACTCCATATTAGGGAGTGATTGTAAATATCAAGTATTATATACTTCAATAGAGTGGAGTCTATATAGCTAAAGCGAAATTTGTGAAGATAGATTATGGAAACACTTGTTTTACCTACTAGATAAGTCTTAGTGAATGTAAGAGTATATAGGTTATTCCTTGGGTTAAGATAATCCAATGAAGACATATAGCCTATACATAGAATATGATTGGTCATAACAAATCAAGCTAGAATGGTGGATGAGCGTGTGATGTCCATTCCAAATTAGGGGTGATGAATACTTTGGAAAAAGTGGTGTAATTTTCCACTGGTTACACTGTCAGTTCATTATGTTACCTTTTAGCATGCTAGTCCAGGATTGTCATACACGTAGAATATAGAAATTGTATGGTAAAGTTCTAGTTATGTAGGACACAACACTAAGCTCAAGATCGGCTAGTATTTTAAGGTTTCTAAACCAAACTCTTCGTTGAAGGATAGGGCCATCTTACCATATTTGGTAGATGTGTGAGGGACCATAGTTAGTCTGTGGATGGTAGAAAAGCACTTGAGTGATGCTTCTCCTTTCAATTAGAGAACCAAGATTTGAAGGGGGATTTTTTGGATCATTTGTATTTCTATTGCCAATGAAGCTTAGATGAGCTATGTATGTATCTTGTATCTATTTCTTTGAAATATGGAAAATGTAGTTTGTATCTTTTTTATGAAATCATTTCTCTGGAAGGATTGTACATTTCATTGAATGAAATGAGAAAGATGAATTATTGCTATATCAAATGTGCATATTATATTGTATTGAAAAGAAAAAATTTATCACTGTGTTTGGAAATTTAGTTTAAATTCACTTGTGGTAAAACATAGGAGAAATCATTGAGTTGAGCAATGGTCATGTTACATGTGGTATCAAAGCTAGGTTTAGCTCTAGAACCTATGTGTTCACTATTTTTTTATTTCAACATTATATGATTCTAATGTTTGGAAATTCTTGTGCCAAGATGGTGCATCTTAGGTTAACTGCAAGAAATTTAGTAATCGGGAATAAGTGCTACCTAAGGGCCAAGAAGGAAAAGGAAGCATTTGTTTGTACCATAGAGGGAACTAACTATGACAATGCCATCCGGCTTAGTGATATCGAGACAATCAATCATGCTCTATCACAAATTAGCCAAGAGAAGAGAAGGATGAGAAATGAATCCAACTTCAACTATTTACCTTTTGTCTCTCTGGAAAAATTAGAATAATTATCACTTTCTAGGGATATTCCCTCAAAATGTAGTGTCAATCCAACAATATTGTTTAGAGACCCTCATGTTTTACCCATGGCTGAAATAATTGTAATAGCCTTAAGTGGCGAGTCAAAGGGTTGTGTACCTCAAAATTATGTATCAAAAGATAAATCTAAGGGATACTATCCTTTTTGGGATAGAGAAGAGAAAATAAGAGATGAGCAAAAATTTGAGGGGTATACCCCATTGAGCTATGTATTTGAGAGTGAATCTAATGGATACTCTCCTCTTAACTACCTAAATAGTCATTCAATTTAAACGAAAGGATATTGAAATCCTTATGAATAAATGAAAAGCTATTTTATTATATCAAAACTTGTCAGCGAAATAGAATTTCTTATATGTGAATGTTTTCTCTTTTGAAAAGTTTTTAATATGTTAAGTAAACCATGATAGGATCTAATATAGATGAACCTTCATGTATAACCTTTTTCTTGAAAGGATGCTGAGAACAAGGACTAATCCTGGAGAAAGTCAAGAAGTTGGACAAGGTCTAGATAATATTAAAACCAAGTTGGAATGCATTTTGGCCATCATGGATGAAACTAGGGCAAGGATAGAAAACCTTGAAAAAAAAGTGAAAGGAAAAGAAAAAGAAGAGCAAGAAGTCCCAATTAATGATGAGGAAGAAATTCCTAATGAGGATGAAAGAGAGAATTCTAAGACCATACTCAATCAATTCAAAGTAAGGAAGAAGAATCTCAGTCCAAATCTGAAAGTAGCAAAAGAAAACATGTGCCAACTGAGTTGTCTAGGGATATGAGAAAATTCACCCTGCCAAAATTTGAGGGAAGCACCATTGGAGATGAGGCTGAGGCTTTGTTAAGTCAAATGGAAAAATATTTTAAAACTATAAACTATTTTAAGGTCACCAAAGCTACTTGGGTTACCTTCTAGTTAGCTAGAGAAGCCTCTAATTGGTGGATGGACAAAAAAATAGAACTTGGTCTTAATTCCATAAATTTAACTTGGAATGATTTTTTAGAAATATTTCAGAAAAGATGGCTACCCCAACTCTTTTATGACCAAAGCCTCATTGATTTCTAGAATTTAAAGTAAGGTGATATGTCAGTGAAAAAATATTGGGAGAAGTTCACTCGTCTTCTGAAGTACGTGCCAATGTACTAGAAGGATGAACAATTTCAAATTAGGAATTTCATCATGGGACTAAATGGCTCAATAGGTGGTGAAGTGGATGTAAATGGTCCAACCACTATGAATCTAGTATATGAAAATGAAATCAAGCAAGTGCAAAAGCTCAAAGCCATCTCGATCCACTGAGAGAATAAGAACCAAAAGAAGTTTGGTGGGTCTTAAGTTAATCAGGCTTCAAAGAAGTCTAATGGAGTGCAAGATTCTCAAACGCAAGGGGATAAGGGATCTCATAACAAATGGAACAAGCCAAGGAAAGATTGTTAAGGAAACAACAACAATTTCAACAATGCTGGAGGAAATGTTAGTAATTCTGACAAGTTTGTGAAAAGGAAGGGACCAACAAAAGGATGATTTATTTGTGGAGGTGATCATTATGTTGTTTAATGTCCCAAAAAACCTTCAGGATCTCAAACGCATGGAAATTATCTTTCTCCACAGCGAACTGCATTCCATCAAAAGATCCATGCAGCCTTGGACAACTGGCAAGCAGAATATTAGGTCACACCAGTGGAAACTCCATGTATTTTGTTTGGTATAACTATTTATGTACTTATTGATACTAGAGCCACATGAAACTTTGTTTCACCTAGGGTAGCTAATCAAATATCTAGAAAGGCTAGATTTATGGAAAAGTCTTGGGTTGTTGAGTATCCAAACCAAACAAGAGAAATGGTGAAGCAATGCTTGTTTCAAGCCAGGGTAGAACTTCCTAGTTTCTCAACTAGAGTAAACTTGTATGTAGCACCCCTAGGATCTTATGATGTCATTCTAGGAATGAACAGGCTGTGGAAACATAGAGACTAAGTAGATTGTCATTCCAAAGTAGTAGAGTGTCTAGATGGTCTAGGCAATTGGGTGAAGTTGCAACAAATTTCTTCCATGCAAATTCTTAGGGTGAAAAAGAAAGGTTTCCAACTATTTGCATTTAAAATAGAAGAATTCAAGAAAGTCACTCCTCAATATAATGTCATGAATTGTGAACCACAAGATTCTCAAGAGGTTGAAGAAGGTTAAATGGTGGAATTTGGAGAAATGGATATGGAGAAATATGTCATCTTAAGGAAATTTGTGGACGCATTTCTAGATGAATTACTTGGATTACCTCCCAAGAGGGTGTTTGGTTTCTCCATCAATATAGTACCAAGGTTGGAACCTATATCTAAGGTTCCCTATAGAATGACTACTATGGAATTAATGGAACTCAAGGCACAGTTGGAGGAGTTGTTATCTAAGGGATTGATAAGACCCATTGTTTCACCCTGGGGAGCACCAGTGATCTTCATAAAGAAGGATGGTACACTACGCTTGTGTATTGATTATTGAATTCTTAACAAAGCTACGATAAAGAATAAGTACATGTTGCCACGTATCGATGATCTCTTCGATCGGATGCGAGGAGCGACTATTTTTTCAAAAAATGATTTACAATCAGGTTACCATCAACTGAGAATCAAAGATGAAGACATTTTCAAGACTACTTTTAGAACTAGATATGGGCATTATGAGTTCACAATCCTACCTTTTGGACTTATGAATGCACCTGCGACATTTATGAACCTAATGAACAATGTATTTAGGGATTGTTTGGATAGGTTTGTTTTGGTATTCTTGGATGATATCCTAATATATTCTAAAAATGAAGAGGAGCATTGTAGACATTTAGAGATAGTTCTCCAGCAGTTAAGAGAACATAAGTTGTATGGAAAACTCTCTAAGTGTGCTTTCATTCAAAAGGTGTAGTATTTGGGTCACATGATTTAAGCTGAGGGAATTTCAGTGGATCCAGCTAAAATAAAAGTAGTGCTAGAATGGGTGGTACCTAAGAACATACCAGAGGTTAGAAGTTTTATGGGTTTGGTTGGCTACTATTGGAAGTTTGTTGCAAACTTTTCCAGGATAGTTTTTTCTATCACTTCATTGCAAAGGAAAGGGAAAAAGTTTGAGTGGACAGAAAAATGTCAATCAAAATTTGATCTACTCAAGGAGAAGTTGAATATGGCTCCGATATTGAAAGTATCAGATCCAGAGGGTGACTTTATTGTCTTCATGGATGTGTCACAAGAAGGGATAGGTGGATTACTGATACAAGAAGGGAATGTCATAGCTTATGAATCAAGAAAGTTGAAGCCCTATGAACAAAATTTTGAATCGCATGATTTAGAGTTAGCAAAAATTGTCCATGCATTACAGATGTGGAGACATTGTTTGTTGGGAAAGCCATTTGAACTAAAGACTGATCACCACAGTCTAAAGTATTTGTTTACCCAACCCAATCTAAATGCACAACAACAGATATGGTTAGAATTGATATCTAGTTATGACTTCAATATCAATTACATCAAGGGAAAAGAGAATCGGGGTTGTTGATGTCCTAAGTTGTAGAAAATTACTATGGTTTAAAGGAATAATTTATGTGCCTAGTTCTAAAGAATTAAGAAATCTAGTGTGGAAAGAAGTAAATGAAGCACCATACTCTGGAAACCCGGATGTGACTAAGATGTTGGCTGATGTGAAGCCATTATATTTCTAGAAAGGGATGAAAGGAGACACTTCTATATTTGTACCAAGATGCTTAGAGTGTCAAAGGGTGAAAGTTGATCATCATCACCCAACAGGTCTTTTGTATCCTCATGATGTTCCTAAGAGTAAGTTTCAAGTCATTTGTATGGACTTTGTGCAGGGTCTTCCTATGTCAAGGAATAAGCACAATGCCATTTTGGTGGTAGTGGAAAAGCTTACCAAAGTAGCACATTTTATTCCTGAAAATTTAACAAATGGAGCTCTTGTCATAGCTCAAAAATTATTTCAAGAAGTGTTTAGATTACATGGGATTCCTATGAAGATTATTTCGGACAGGGATGCTCGTGTGACATCTAGTGGGCATCAAATGGTTTTGAAAAAGGTAGAAAACCGAATGCCTTTAATATTTAACTAATACCCCCAAATTTAAAAAGATAAATTCCTTATTATTAAAAGAAGGTTAAAACAACTCTCCTAAAGCCTGAAATACAAGATTTTAATGGGCTATAATATATATTAAAAATTATTAAAAGGATATTATGTGGGGAAATTAGTGATTTCATTTGTAAATATGGGGGATTTGTTTTTATTTTTCCTAAGGGGGGAAAATTACAAATCTTAGTGGTTATAAACCAAATTGGGAAAATATCATGTATAAAAGGGGAGTGTTAGGAGGAATTGATCATCCCATTCTTGGTGTGAATTCTCAAGAATCCAAGTGGGGAGAGAGAGGAATTGGAGACTATGAGGAGGATTTTTTGAAGAGGAGTAAGCCATACGATGCAAAATTATTCTGAGAAGATTATGAGAGAGTTGTGTAGACTTTTCTATTGCAGATTTTTATGTTGTAATTCTATTGTTTGTAAGCCTTTGTAGGCCTTTGTGAGTCTTTTGGGAGGTCATAGAGTTCATATTTTTGTTACAACTTTCTGTTGTAGGTTGAAAGCTCTTCTTCTAGGAATTTTTACTAAAGCATCCAGGACATTGTTAATAGATTGGTCACTCAGTTGAGATAGACCTGGAGACGTAGTCCACTCAGACGAGCTCCATAATCAATCTTGTGTCCTCTTCTCTCTCTTTTTTATGTGTTATAATTCTATCTCTTTATCATTCATGTTGCTCCATTATTTAATGTCTTTTCAGTTAAGCTTAAGGAATTAAGGATTTGTTCACCTATACACATATTCACTTTAGCAATGCTTGTCGTAGATCCCTTCCACATCAAATCAAGTGGTATCAAAGCCTAGTTTGGCTAGTTTTGTAAAAGTCATTGTTAGTCAACTTGCTAGTTTAATCATTTTGTCGGTTTGACAATTTGCAGTTTTTCAATGTCAGTGTGCAAGTTGACAGGTGGACATTTAGAGTTTTGAAGCAGAGATGGCACCAAAGAAAGAAGAATCGTCTAGGGTGATGTCTTTATTTGCATCCATGGTGGATGATATCTTTTCCATGAAGAGAATGGTTGAAGAACTCTACCGAGAGCACAAGGACAAGGCCGATAGGCTTCGAGAGCTGGAGGAAACCAACTAGTGCATTCAGTCTAAGAATGTTGAGCTCAAAGGCTTGCTTGAAAAGGAAAAAAAGGAGAATCAGGAGCTGCATGCAAAGTTGCAGAAGCTCATGGAGGAGTAGCACAGGAGGAGTCCTCCTGCATCAGAGAATGTTGCCATATGTGTTTTTTTCCCGCATTCAGAGGATACTTCTTCATACTCCCCGCTCACTCTGAACAATAGCTTGGATGCGTCATCTACAAAAAATTCCACTACAAAGAGTCTGAAGTCAAGAATTTCTTGTGGTCATGGGAAGTGGGCCAATTATGGCTCAAGTTAGGAGAATGCTAGTCAGTGTACTTTTTGTCAACATGTGGAGTACCTCAAACTTTTCAATATTACTAGTAACCAAAGTGGTTACTTGGAAGAGTCTCTTGCATTAGATCAAGAGGTGGAAAATGATCATAACTATGTTCTTGAAGGCTTTGAAAGGCACACCAAGGGAAAAGGCCTTGGGATCAGTGAACAAGGCATGATCAATCCTGTAGAGGTTAAGCGAAAACCTCGTGATCAAGGATTAGGATATAGAGGGACTAGTGAATCCTCTAAAGCTTTTAAAAAGGCATATCTTCATACACACACTTCAAACTATGGTAGTGGAAGTGAAGTCGATTCTTCTCCAAAGAAGAAAGAAAAGAGGCAAGAAAAAGCCCAGAACTACTATACCCACTGCAGGATAAGTGGGCATTGGATCGAGAAGTGTTGGAAGCTATATCCAGAGCTTCGACGCTCACCTAGGCCCATTGAGGGACCTAACCAATAGAATATTGTTGAGGAAGAGGTGAAGGCGGTACCTGAAGCCACTATCCCTGAGGCAGAGGTGAAGGAGGCACCTGAGGCTATGATCCCTAAGGCAAAGGAACCTCAACCGACAAAGGAGCAACTGGAAAAGGAAAGTGCTTTTGACTAGCTCTGTAAGAGCTAGGAAAACCTGTCATCTAAATAGTTGTATCAAATTTGTTTTGTTATTATCTCATTAATAAATATCACATTGTGATTATGAGCTAGGTGATACAAGTAGACAGGGTTTTGTAGTAAAATCATCATGCTATTTGCATGAAGTTGTATTTTCTTGGAATTGAGATTTTGTAAGGTTGTTTAAGCCTCATCTCATGTAATTAGAAAAGAAAATGCTTGAAGACTTCTTTTTACAGAATGGTAGATTTTTGAAACTGAAGAGTGCTTAGTTGATGACAATTCTCGAGGTGAGAAATTTTTTGTTGTTCCTATTTAAGGAAAAGAAGCACTTGATGAAATTCAGTGAAAGGTGGATACATCTAGATGATCACTCCATGTTGGTACTTAGAGTTGTAGAGAATGGCTGAGAAGTTTCCTGTATGTTCTTAGCTTTAAGACTTAGTCTGACTCAGTCAATTGATGATCGAGGCTCCTGAAGGTCTTTTTCTATGGCCTTGTTGCTCAGGAAAACATAGACAAAGTTGTATGGTGAAGCTCGTAATCAGCTATTTTGAAGTACAAAGTTGAGAAGGAATGTTTCATGTTGAGGCACGGTTGCCATTGCTCATGCAGTTTGCATACGAGGAGGAGCATCATAATCATTCCAAACAAATTGGCTAGGCTGGTATGAAAAATAAGAACCACTACCATGAGAAGCACCAAGAGATAGGTTTATCATGCTCGTTTTTCTTCTTGCTTTGTGGTATGTCAAGTTTCATTTTGAATTGCATCCTTTGAAGTTCTAGTATTGTTGAAATGTAAGACCCGTGGAGGGAAAATAAAAGTTCTGAAGCATGGTGGAACCAAGACTGGAATCATAATTAGTTGTCGAAGGTGGAGCCAGTAGTAGCATTGCAGTGAAGCTTCAAAGGTGACAACAAAGTTGATCCAAGCCGAGGGAGTCAAAGGTTCTACAAGACAGCTTTTGGAGGACCAAAAGCTCTTCAGTGGGGAGGTTTGATCCAGGAGGATCTATGAACCTTGAAAAATCAATTGTCTCCAATACCCAAGAAGTTGACACCATGGAATAATGCTCAAAAGTATGATTCCAACGGTACTTGAATTGTGGAAAACGGAATCTGTAAGCAAAATTTACGGTCGGTCAAAGTTGGGGTCAAACAGGAACCTAGGGACAGTCAGAAAGGCAAAAAAATTAATTGTCTCATAATTCATCGAAATCGGCATCCAGACAAAGAGCTCGACGAGACGATCCCAATGCCACTTGTTTCATCAAAAACAAAGCTCGTATGGCAAAGAAATGATTGGTCAAAGTTCCAGGTTGACTAGGGTGACTAGACAGTACTATTAGAAAACGTGCCTCAATCTTACTGGCATGAAACTCCTGAAAGAGAAAAGTCAGTGAAACCCTCTGGAAGTCTTACCGACTAGCAGCTGTGTTCTAATCATTTGAAATGCTCAGGTCGCCGAGACATTGTTTTTGTCTTACCGACGGGAGTCATCGGCAAGACATGTCGATCATTGTGAAATATCTTACTCTTTCCGCCCAAGGAGATCTCTTGCCAACAGGTTGGTTTCTAATGGTTATCGAGGAGACTCGTGGCAATAGAAGTCATCGGGGAGAGGCATGAACACTCAGAGTGACTCATTCCAACAAGATATGTCTCGCCGACAGTTATACGCTCGAAGTCATCAGGGTGACTTGAAGGCTCAATAAGAGTCTAAGTGATGGTTGTGGTCTCGCTAAAAGGTTTGCACTTGGTATGATCTCCTGCCGATGGTGTTTCTCTTGCCGACAATTTAGATTTTGGTATAAACTCTTGGCGATAGCTTTTCTCTCACCGACTATTATGTGATTGTTATGACCTCTTGGCGATAGTGAGGGTCTCGCCGATAGAGCTACATGAGTTGAACATCGGTGTGAAGTCTTAGCGATATTGTTTGTCTTGCCGACGAGTATGAACATTAGTATAACCTAAGGTTCTGTAAGAATCTTGGTGATAGCGGAACTCTTGCCGATAGATCTGCTCAAGATGGATTTGTGTTCGGTATGACCTCTTGCCAATAGCGATGGTTTGGCCGATGGTTCTGCAGTGGATATCGATATGATTTCTTAGCGATAGGGTGAGTCTGAGCGACAATTTTGAACTCGATATGACTCTTTTCGATGGTGGTGACTCTGATCGATAACGACAGTCGAGCGTTGTGGCATTGGGGAGACACGGCCTAGTGTCTCACCGACATGCGACACTGTTTGAATGCCTTGACCAAATGTATATCCTACATGGTTTGTTCTGAGCCAATCAGAGAAGCGGAATGTGAACTGCTAGCAATTGGACTGTTGCAACCATTCCTATGAGGAAGATCAACAGGCCATGAATGACATGGATATACTCAGTAATTGAAGATGACGATCGGTTCGGTGAACAGTTTGGTGTGTGATTAGTGTGTATGAATTCAATTTTGAGAGCATTTGTAACTGGGATGTTCTATACAAGGTTGATCAAGGAAATTATGCTGCTATAAATTGACATCAGAAAGTGAAGTTTGTACTCTGTATGTAATTTTTTTTACTGTAATACAAAGAGGCTTTTCTTGGTGTGGTGGGTTTTTCTCCTGTAAGGGTTTTCCCACGTAAATCTAGTTTCCAAATTGTGAATGTACATTTCTCTGTTTCTGTTGTTTCTTTCATGAGTATCTTAATTGAACTGTAATTGAAAGTTTTAAAGTCACCTCTGCATTCTTCCCTGAGTTTTTGGCGTTAGGAGAGTTTGTTTCGCACCTAAGATTTCCTTACAAGTGGTATCAGAGTGTGGCCAGTTGTGTTATCCTTGTGGGTACATTGGGTTTTTTGTGTCAATTCTGTTCAGTGGGAGTCTTGTAGAAGTCTGGTAATTCGAATTACAGATTAAGATGGCAAGCACGTAAGGAAAGATTAAAATTGAGAAATTCAATGGCAGCAATTTTGAGTTGTGGAAACTTAAAATGGAAGATCTGTTGGTTTATTGTGATCTTTGGCTTGTTGTGTCTGGAACAAAGCCTACAGACATGAAGCAAGAAGATTGGGACCTTGCAAATCAAAAATCAAAGGGGCTGATAAGGCTCTATTTAGTAGACTCTGTTCTTCTGAATGTTCATGAAGAAAAGACTGCATCTTCTTTGTGGAAAAGACTGGGAGCTATTTATCAGGGCAAGTCCTTGGTGAATAAGTTGTTCTTGAGGAAGAAGTTGTACTCTTTGAAAATTTAGGAAGGAGCGTCTGTTGTTGATCACTTGAATGCTTTCAACATGTTGATTGCTCAGTTAGCATCTGTGGGTGTGAAGTTGATGAAGATCATTGTATGCTATTATTATGTTCTTTGCCAAATTCATGGGATCACTTGGTGATGGCTATTGGGAGTACGACATCCACTTTTAAGATGGAAGATGTTGTTGCTTCTTTGTTATTAGAAGAGATGAGAAGAAAATATTCTAAGATGGTGAAGGAGGCTCTTGTTGTTAGAGGCAGATCAAAAGAAAAAGGAAAGAAGAAGGACAAGAAGTCCAAATCAAAATCAGAGGGGAGATCAAAGTCTCCTAGCCAGAAGTCTAAGGTGAAGTGCTGAAATTGTGGGTAACCTGGTCATGTCTGAAAGGACTGCAAAGAGGAGAAAAAGAAGAAGAATTATTCTTCCAACAATGATTCTTCTCAGAGTGATATCAACAGATGCTTTCATTGCAAACTTGGCTACACAGGCATCAGATGATGTCTGGTTGATTGATTCTGGAGCATCTTTCCACATGACATCTCATAGAGACTGGTTCACAAAGTATGAAAAATACGATGGTGGAAGGGTGTATTTGGAAAGCGATTCATCTTTGGAGATTGTTGGTCATGGAAGAGGTAGAATTCAATTCCCTGATGGAAGAGTGAAGGGAATCAATGATGTAATGCATAGACCAGGTCTGGCTCAAAATCCACTTTTTGTTAGTAAGCTTAATGATATTGGAGTGCAAGTCACGTTCTTTGGAAATGGCTGCAAGATGACTAGAGGCTCAATGGTGCTAGCTAAGGGTGTTCGTATTGGTACCTTGTAAAAGCTAGATGCACATGTTGTGCAATGCAATAGTGTCTCTGCAAAGTCACAGAAAGCTACTCATGGAGAAAAAGAGGAAAAAGTTCCTAATAGTGCAAACTCTATGGAAATTAAACTTCCAGCAGAAAAGACTATGCTCTGGCATCATAGGCTAGGCCACATTGGTGAAAAAGTTTTAAAAACCTTGAAGAATAAAAAAATGGTTGAAGGGCTTGATGATTGTAACCTTGAATTCGAATTTTGTGAACATTGTATATATGGTAAACAACACCGTGTTTCATTTCACTCCAGTCCTCAGAAATCTTCTGATTTACTTGATTACATACATTCTGATGTTTTTGGTCCAGTAAATGTTCCTTCTTTGTCTAAATCAAGATTTTATGTATCGTTCATTGATGATTATTCAAGAAGGGCATTTGTTTATTTCTTAAAAAGTAAATCAGAAGTGTTCAGTCATTTTAAGGAATTTAAAAACCTTGTGGAAAATCAGACTAGAAGAAAAATAAAATGTTTAAGGACTGACAATGGCGATGAGTTTTTTTCTGATGAGTTCGAGAGGTATTGTAAAGATCATGGGATTAAAAGACATAAAACTACACCTTACACTCCTCAACAAAATGGAGTTGCAGAAAGGTTCAACAGGACAGTGATGGAAAGAGCACGAAGTATGCTGCACAGTGCTGGCTTGGAGAAGTTCTGGGCTAAGGCAGTTGCAATAGCATGTTACTTAATAAACCATTCTCCTAATTCCACTCTTGTTGAGAAAACACCTTTGGAAGCATGGTCTGGAAAGAAGCCCTCTCTGAGACACATTTGTGTCTTTGGCTATGAGGCATATGCATATGTGCCAAATGAAAAAAGATCTAAATTGGAAAACAAGGCTATTAAATGTATTTTTATTGGTTACAGTGTTGGCATAAAAGGATACAAGCTTTGGAATCCTGGTATAGAGAAGGTTCTATAAAAAAGAAGTGTTATTTTTCGTGAGTTGAAGCCTTCTACTTTGGATCTGTAGTCAGAGACAAAATTAGAAGATAAAAAGGATGTAGTTGAAATTCCTCCGACACCAGATAAAGAGGAATTCAAAATTCAAAATGTACTGAAACTGAGGAGAGCTCAAGTAGTTCTGAGAGTTCTGAAGAAGAAGAAGAACAACCTCAACCTCACTGTGAGGAGGTCAACAGTGAAAGAAAGCAACCTAATAGGTATGGGTTTTCTTTGTTAGATTCTATCAGATTTCTTTTGTCACTTGCAGCAGTGTATGACTTAGAGATTGAACAAATGGATGTGAAGACAACATTTCTTCATGGTGACCTTGAAGAAGAAATTTATATGTCCCAGCCTGAGCACTTTGTGGAAAAAGGTAAAGAAAAACTGGTTTGCAAGTTGAAAAAATATCTGTATGGATTAAAACAATCTCCTAGAATGTGGTACCAGAAGTTTGACATGTTTGTTTTTTCATTGGGATTTGTAAGATCAAAATCTGATCATTGTGTGTACTACAAAGCTGAAAATGATCGTGTTCTTATTATTGCTCTCTATGTTGATGATATGTTGTTCATAGGCAATAGTAAGTTAATGATTTCTGATCTAAAGTCTCAGTTGTTTGCAAAATTTGAAATGAAAGATCTTGGTGTAGCCAGGTATATTCTAGGAATGGAAATAACTAGGGACAAGAAAAGTAGAAAACTTTGGCTCAGTCAGAGTAAGTATATTAATACTATTCTAGAGAGATTTTGTATGAATGACTGTAAGTAGCTAGTTGTTCCAGCCTTGCAGGGAACAAAGCTATATATTGAAGATTGTCCAAAATCTCCTACTGAGATAGAGGACATGACCAGAGTGCCTTATGCTAGTGTAGTTGGAAGTTTAATGTATGCAATGGTCTGTACAAGGCCAAACATTGTCCAAGTAGTGGGAGTACTTAGTCGTTATATGGAAAATCCTGGAAGGACACATTGGGATGCTGTGAAAAGGGTGTTTAGGTATCTGAAGGGCACTTTAGAATATGCTTTGCGTTACCATGGAAATTTGGTTGAATCACAGAGGACTCTCAGCATTCGAGGCTATGTGGATTCTGATTGGGCAGGGGACATTGATAGCAGAAGATCCACCAGTGGATATATTTTCATGTTGAATGGTGGTGTTGTTAGTTGGATGAGTAAGCGGCAGGGTGTAGTCACTTTGTCCACTACAGAGGTAGAATACATGGCAGCAACACATGCCTATAAAGAAGCAATCTGGTTAAAACATTTGTGTTCTAACATTGGGTTTGATGCAAGGATAATTACAATATACTGTGACAGTCAGAGTGCTATTTGTTTGGCAAAAAATCCTACTTTCCATGCCAGGACAAAACATATTGATGTGCAGTATCATTTTGTACGAGATATGGTGGAGGATGGAAAGGTCTCTTTAGAAAAAGTGGATACTTTGGAAAATGTTGCAGATAGCCAGTGAGCATAGACAAGTTCAGGTGGTGTGCCAGTTCAATGGGCCTCAGTGCCCATGAATTTCAGTAGTTTTGTTGTGCTCTGGATGTGTCAGTAAGATCTTCGTCAAGTGGGAGATTGTTGGAAAACATGCCTCAATCTTACTGGCATGAAACTCCTGAAAGAGAAAAGTTGGTGAGACCCTCTAGAAGTCTTACCGACTAGCAGCTGTGTTCTAATCATTTGAAATGCTCAAGTCGCTGAGACGTTGTTATTGTCTTGCCGATGGGATTCATCGGCAAGACATGTTGATCACTGTGAAAGATCTAACTCTTTCCACCCAGGGAGATCTCTTGCCGACAGGTTGGTTTCTAATGGTTATCGGGGAGACTCGTGGCAATAGAAGTCATCAGGGAGAGGCATGAACACTCAGAATGACTCATTCTGACAAGATATGTCTCACCGATGGTTATACACTCGAAGTCATCGGGGTGATATGAAGGCTCGATAAGAGTCTAAGTGATGGCTGTGGTCTCGCCGAAAGGTTTGCACTCGGTATGATCTCCTGTCGATGGTGTTTCTCTCATCGACAGTTTATCTTTCGGTATAAACTCTTGGTGATAGCTTTTCTCTTGCCGACTGTTCTATGATTGTTATGACCTCTTGGTGATAGCGAGGGTCTCACCGATAGAGCTACATGAGTTGAACATCGGTGTGAAGTCTTGGCAATATTGTTTGTCTTGCCAACGGGTATGAACATTTTTATAACCTAAGGTTCTGTAAGACTCTTGGCGATAGCGGAACTCTTGCTGATAGATCTGCTCAAGATGGATTTGTGTTCGGTATGACCTCTCGCCGATAGCGATGGTCTAGCTAATGGTTCTATAGTGGATATCGATATGATGTCTTAGCGATAGGGTGAGTCTGAGCGACAGTTTTGAACTCGATATGACTCTTGTCGATGGTGGTGACTTTGGGCGATAACAACAGTTAGGCATTGTGGCATCGGGGAGACATGGCCTAGTGTCTCACCAACATGCAACACTGTTTGAATGCCTTGACCGAATGTATATCCTACATGGTCTGTTATGAGCCAATCAGAGAAGCAAAATGTGAACCGCTAGCAGTTGGACTATTGCGACTGTTCCTGTGAGGAAGATCAACAGACCATGAACGACATGGTTATACTCAGTAATTGAAGATGATGATTGGTTTGGTGAACAGTTCGGTGTGTGATTAGTGTGTATGAATTCAATTCTGAGAGCATTTCTAACTGGGATGTTCTATACAAGGTTGATCAAGGAAATTATGCTACTATAAATTGACATTAGAAAGTGAAGTCTGTACTCTGTATGTAATTTTGTTTACTGTAATACAAAGAGGCTTTTCTTGGTGTGGTGGGTTTTTCTCCCGTAAGGGTTTTCCCACGTAAATCTGGTGTCCAAATTGTGAATGTACATTTCTCTGTTCTGTTGTTTCTTTCATGAGTATCTTAATTGAACTGTAATTGAAAATTTTAAAGTCACCTCTGCATTCTTCCTTGAGTTTTTGGTGTTAGGAGAGTTTGTTCCGCACCTAAGCTTTCCTTACAAGTACTATGATGACATCATCATGACATCAGTATGCTGATGTAGCATCCATACACATAGTTGGTAGTCAAGTCAGCATTCATACAGACACATGGATGAGCTATCATTGGACAAGTGGCAGCTATACTACCAGTTGACTAGCCAACGAGGTGATGATGTGGGTTGACTAGACGAATAATTGGATAGCATAGATGAATCAAATTGTACCATGTGGCACATCAGTTGGGTGCCACGTAGTCCCTCACCTCTCTCTCCCATCTTTGGCAGTGGAAAGTTTGTCAGTTAGTAAAATATGATGGGGCTTGAACCCCCAACTTCGTCGCCACAAGCCACCAGCCTGTTTGTTGCGCAACATAGCTTGCGTTTACCCCTATGAGGATAGCAGATGGTTTTGTTGCTTAAAATTTTGGTTAGGGGGGTTTAAAATGATGACGGTTGGGGTTGAACCCATAACCATTGGGCCTACAAAATCTATACCCACCATTGAGCCATTGAATGGATTTGAGTTTATAGTGGGAATCAGATGGTTTTGACAAAGGTAGAAAACCAATTGCCTTTAATTTTAAACTAATACTTCCCAAATTTAAAAAGATAAATCCCTTATTATTAAAAGAAGGTTAAAACAACTCTCCTAAAGCCCGAAATACAAGATTTTAATGGGCTATAATATATATTAAAATTTATTAAAAGGAGATTATGTGGGGAAATTAGTGATTTCATATGTAAATATGGGGGATTTGTTTTTATTTTTCCTAAGGGGGAAAAATTACAAATCTTAGTGGTTATAAACCAAATTGGGAAAATATCATGTATAAAAGGGGAGTGTTAGGAGGCATTGATCATCCCATTCTTGGTGTGAATTCTCAAGAATCCAAGTGGGGAGAGAGAGGAATTGGAGACTATGAGGAGGATTTTCTTGAAGAGGAGTAAGCCATACGATGCAAAATTATTCTGAGAAGATTATGAGAGAGTTGTGTAGACTTTTCTGTTGCAGATTTTTATATTGTAATTTTGCTCTGTCTGTAAGCCTTTGTAGGCCTTTGTGAGTCTTTTGGGAGGCTATAGAGTTATATTTTTGTTACAGGTTGAAAGCTCTTCTTCTCATAATTTGTACTAAAGCATCCAGGGCATTGTTAATAGATTTTTCACTCAGTTGATATAGACTCGGAGACGTAGTCCACTCGGACGAACTCCACAATCAATCTTGTGTCATCTTCTCTCTCTTTATCATTCCTGTTGCTCCATTATTTAATGTCTTTTCAGTTAAGCTTAAGGCATTAAGGATTTTTTCACCTATACACACATTCACTTTAGCAACATTTTTCATAGATCCCTTCCGCATCAAATCAGTGTGTGTGTATACACACATACATAGATAGATAGATAGATACATATATATATTTATATATATATATATATATGTGTGTGTGTGTGTGTGTGTATGTATATATGTATATATATATATACATATAATATATATGTATGTATATATAAGTATAATGGACATATACTATATATATTATAAATATATTATGTTTTCTAAATAGCCCTAAATATATATTAAGTGCATGATATAAAGTAAGGCACATATCATAAACAATGTAATGTGCAACAATAATGAATAGCACATAATATGGCAACATTGTGAGCATTTCATAAAGTATTAGCATGCTTTGTAAAATACATGTAGCATTGTATAAATCATGTGGAAATGATTTGCAAGACATTTAAATATTTTAAAAACAAACTGAAACACATTAACAAGCTTTGACTTAGTCTTTTATCTAAAACACCAAAATAGCACGCATAGTTTATGTGGTGCCTAAATATAAATAATTGCATTCCTTTAGAAGTCTATTTTGAGAGCTCTATCTAGCGATGGAGGCCAAATATAAATGGGAGAATTAGTCAAATAGAAATTGGCATAGAGAGATTCGACTTGTGAGTTTAATTACCTTGCATTTCGAAATGATATTATTGTTGTCCATGATAGAAGCGACTGGGTGTGCAATGTTGTTGAGTCTTAGTTTAAAAAATTTCCACCTTTCCTTTACCTTGTTGAGTCGAACCATTTGAGCAGAGAAGTGTCAATCCAATTACCCCATTTATAGCCTTTAGTTGTTGATTTATGTGTATAAATGGAGGTACTCTTTACCTCAAAGGGACACATATTTGTATTTTGATATTAATTTTTGAATTATTGCTCTCTTCTTCTGAGTTTTGTGAGAGATTTTGTGAGGGTTTTCATAAGAGATTTTGTGAGATATTTTGTGAGAGAATTTGGAAAGAGTGGAAGTGATAGTTCCTAAGTTGTAAGCTGATTTTAGGAGGCAAAGCTTGGAAACCAGTTAGATCGAATTGGAAATTTGCATATACAGGCATGTTGAATCTTACTCTTTCATGCTTTGAATTTCTTTGGAAAGATTCTATGTTTTTCTTGTTTTGATTGGAAAACATGATATGTTATTAGGGAAAGGTTATTTACAACCTATGTGAAATTGAAAGTTACTTGTTATTTCTAGTTTTGGAATATCTATTTCTTGAGTATTTGTATGTACTCCATATTAAGGAGTGATTGTAAATATCAAGTATTAAATACTTCAATAGAGTGGATTCTATATAGCTAAAGCTAAATTTGTGAAGATAGGTTATGGAAACACTTGTTTTACCTTCTAGATAAGTCTTAGTGAATGTAAGAGTATATAGGTTATTCCTGGGGTTAGGATAATCCAATGAAGGGGATAGTCTATGCATAGAATATGAATGGTCATAACAAATCGAGCTAGAATGGTGGATGAGCATGTTACATTCATTATGAATTAGGGGCGATGAATACTTTGGCCAAAGTGGTGTAATTTTCCATTGGTTACACTGTCAGTTCATTGTGTTACCTTTTAGCATGCTAGTCCGGGATTGTCATACACATAGAATATAGACATTGTATGGTAAAGTTCTAGTTATGTAGAACACAACACCAAGCTTAGTATTGGCTAGTATTTTGAGGTTTTTAGACCAAACTCTTCGTCGAAGGGTAGGGCCATCTTACCATATGTGGTAGATGTACGAGGGACCGCAGTAAGTTCATGGATGGCAGAAAAGTGCTTGAGTGATGCTTCTCCTTTCAGTCGACAAGCCAAGATTTGAAGGGGGATTTCCTAGATCATTTGTATTTCTAGTGCCAATGAAGCTTAGATTGGCTATGTACATGTATATTGTATGTATTTCTTTGAAATATGGAAAATGTAGTTTGTATCTTGTTTATGAAATCATTTTTTTGGAAAGATTGTACATTTCATTGAATGAAATGAGAAAGATGAATTATTGTTATATCAAATATGCATATTATCTTGTATTGAAAAGAAAAATTTTATCGCTATGTGTTTGGAAATTTAGTTTAAATTCACTTGTGGTAAAACATAGGAGAAATCATTGAGTTGAGCAATGGGTATGTTACATCCCACAACCTCCAAAATTATTTCCTCTCTCCTTTGTTCTGCCTCTACTTTTTGCATTCAAAACACTACCTAATGTGGATTAACTACCTAATATTTTCATATGAATTCCCCACTCAAAATAACACCAACAACATCATCAAATTTTAGCGTATTCAAACCAGAAATAGAATTACTAACTATCATTACCAAGCTATTCCAGCTTTCATGCAAAGAACACAAAATCAAAAGAGCCCTAACTTCTTCATCAAAGTTTACATTTATAGAAGTTAATTGATTGGTAACTGTATTAAACTCATTTAAATGATCAAAAATTGACCCACCTTCCACCATTTTCAGATTAAATAAACACTTCATAAGAAATACCTTATTCAAAGCAAAAGTATTTTCATATAACTTTTCCAGGGTTTGCATCAAATCTGGCATTGTCTTTGTTGTTGAAATATTAAACGCCACCAATTGTGCCAGGCATAAATGAATACTACCAATTTCTTTTCTATCCAAAATATTTCAATCCTCATCAGACATTGTTCACGGTTTCTTGGCTTTCCCTTCTAATGGTCGCCATAAATCCTTCTGATAGAGATATTCCTCCATTTGCATCTTCCATAAAACAGAGAAATAGAACACACAGAAATCATGGACAACAATAAGACAACACAAATATTTAATGTGGTTCACCCAAAACCGGGCCACATCCACCAACAAAAGGGTCCAATATATATTAAACTTCCAAAAAAAACCATTACAAAGACATGCAACAACATCTACAACTTGCAGCAATTTATTTATCACGTTTTAACACTATTGTTTTTACATGACCTTTGTTGCGAGTACTTGTGGCACTTCTTGTGTTTTTCCAACCACAAAACTATAAATTTTTGCTAACATTTTTCACACCCTACTACCCTCAAAACTCTTATCTGAGTGTTGGAATATGTTTCCACACATGTCCCATTTAATTAGAAATGAAGTGTGGCCATTGGTTTTGTCTCATGCACCCAATAACACGTTTTCTTTTGGGTGGTCATAATAACTAAATGCAATTGTCTTTAATTAAATATTGTAACTGATCATTTCCAGCATTTAATAATTGTTTATAACTGTTATTTTAAATACAATTGCGGAAAAATATTTAATAGTGCAACAAATTATTTATTAATATGAAGATTTTTTGTTCGAGTCTGATTTGTCTCCATAACACAATAGTTTAGCAATGGGAGGGATGTGGTTTGAATCTCCTGCCATGGAAAAGTCAAAGTCGGTTGATGTATTATTAAATAATGTTGTATTGGGTATTTGTGAGAACTTTAATGGGGCAACAAAGAAAAAGAAATACAAATTATTTTATCCATGGGGTGAAAAGATGCTAAAATCCTAGCCACGTCTTTTGGCCCCAAAGGGGTACCTTCTGAAAAACAAGCAAGATCGTTCAAAGTTCAAGTGGAGATTGCCACCCCAGGGGAGGTTGAAGTTAAATTTTGAAAGTGCCTCTCGAGACAACCCAGGTAGGTCAAGATCTAGCTATATAATAAGGGATGAAAATGATGCTTTGGTATGGGCATCTTCAATAAAGCTTCCAAGTGGGACAAACATGGAGGTTGAATGCATAGCCTTGTTCGAGGTTGTTAAATTTTGTGTAGATAAGGGGTTCAATGCAATTAACTTTGAAGGGGATTCAAAAATCGGCATCAAAGCAGTGGGCACAAAAATCAAGCCTAATTGGAAATTAGGCATGTGGACAAACAAAATTTCAAATATCCTATCAATGATTCCCAGCTATACACTATCCCATATTTTTAGGGAATCAATTGTAGCAGCAGACTTCTTGTACAATCAAGGGATTGATCAAACAAAAATCCTCAAGTCTGGGGAAATTTCAGGTACATGGCAAGGTTTGGTGAAAATATTAGTTTTTGAGGCTCGAAAAAGAAATGTAAGCAGTAAAGTACACCTTGCACTAGCATAAGAATCATATGGTAACAAGGGCTCGAGGAGTAAAGAAAAGACTTAAAGTTGGCTTCAGCTCTTGTAATATCTACATTTCGGTACTTAATGAAGTAGGGAAATTTTGGATGTTGTTTCTCTTGGAATCATTTTTAGATTGTTAGTAAGGAACCAATTCATGGATATAAAGAAGGAAATTGTGGAGCAATATTTTGTTAAAAATAAAGATCGATGCTTTAGTACCAAAGTGAAACATTTGTTGTAAACACCCAAAAGGGGGAAATCCCAATTGCCAAAAATTCTTCACATATCTATGTTTATTGAATATGTTTCCAATATATTAGTTCTCCTAAATAGGTTAATAGGGAATAAGGCTTCAAATAATTTTGATAGGTGGATGTACATGTTTATTACCATCACTGTAGGTGATAAATTTATTGACTGGGGAAGTATTGTTAGTGATAGCTTGCATAACTAGTTAACTTAGTTCAAGACAAATCAATATTTTTATGTCTTTTTACCTCATGTATGCTATTTCAAGCATGAAAATTTGGCCAAGGCTCAACTGTTGTGGTATATTTGATAACACAACTCAAATCTATGATTTTTACTCATAGTTGCAACTAGAGTAAAGTTACAAGCATTTTGTACAATAAACAATGCTTTCACTATGTTGATGATGAGAGAACTCTAATAGAATACTAGAATTAGAATATCTCTAGAAGCATATATTCTTATCAAATAAAATAGGAGTTATTTTATCCAATTTTCAAGGTTTACATATATATATGGATTGGAGGTTTCAATGGATATCCTTATATGTTGTTGAGATATGTAGATGACATGCTAGTTTTGATTTAAGTGTGCAAATACATTGGTTGGATTAACAAAGCATGCAAAGATAGAACGAAAAATGGTATTTTTTTTTCCTATAGGCCTTGGTTACTAAAGTTGCAAGTCTTCTAAAGATTCTTGAAACATCAAAAGAATAATTTCTAAATTGACTTTGGGTGTTTATAAGATGAGATTTCTTTTCAATGAAAAATGATATGTCAAAGACAATCTGCACCTTGGTATAGGCTATTGTCATTTTCTAGAGATTGAGGACTTCTAAGAAGATTGTGAGGATGATTTTGAGTCTATAGGAGAGATTGGATGAGGCTTACTATTGAGCAAATCAAAAAAATTAGGCTAGAATGGGACTTAAATGGCATAGAGGATGGTGAATCAAATTTAGTTGATTTATTTATTTTGAAAAGGTTCAGGTGTTACCCTTACCGCCTATCAATTGGGAAAGTTAGAAGTTAAGAGAATTGGGTGAGAGGACAACTCACATTATTATAAGGTCAAAAAAATGGTTAACGAAGAATATTTGAAGCCACAACTACTAAACCAAAAGATAAATATAGTTCTTCAAGGAAAATGAGTGATACTTAGGAAGGCTCTTCTTCTTTCACCATCTCACAAATTTCTATTTCAGCTATCGATTCTCAACATAATGTTTAGGGAGGTGGTGATGATGAAGATCCAAATAGGAGAGGTAATCTTACAAGTACGTGTGAGAGTGGTCCAAAAATAAGAAAGAAAAGGTCAAAATTAAAAGAAAAAGCATTGGACCCAATTCAAGAAGCTGGAGAAGAAAGGGTATGCATATATCCTTGGGATGGTCCTAATGACATAGAGCCAATTATATCTATCTCTCCCTCTATTTTTATTCTTTCACCTTCTCATGATGATCTAGTTTCTCCTCCCAAAATGTCAGTCAACAGTGCCCCTCCTTATGAAACTTCTTTGTCAGATGTCCCTATTGTTTTCATACCATTGGAACCATCATTCATAGATATCCCAAGTTCTTCACATATGCCCTCTTCTTCTTGGCTGAAATAGAGTTTACTAAATAAAAAGAGAGTTGTTCAGCTAGTTTCTCTTGAGTTTGATGTAGTGGACAATTTGATTCAGAACGATGATGCCAAAGAAGGCTAAAGTTACATCCAAGCTAACAATTGATTATTCATCTAAAAATTTGTGTGTTCAAGTAGCTCAATCTACTTCAGAGAAAAATGTAGATGAAGTTGATGAGAGTGATTTTTATATCACTAAATTTTATCTTAGTCCTTCAACACACAATGGCAGTATTCATAATTTTTGGGTATCTACAACCAAATTGATACAAAGGACAAAGAAGGAGAAACATTCAAAGGATCAAATCAAACAAAAAGTAGAAGCATTAACATCATGGTTCAAGTCTATAGTAGACAGTTCTACTCTACCCTTAGATGTAGCTCCTACCTCAATAGTCTGTATTCCTAGAGAAATTATTCAGAAAGAATTCATGGAAAGAGTGTAGAAGTATCAGTCATATGGGAAAGTGACTGAAAAGTGGGAGATCAAATAATATAAAATACCTTAGATTTTATTATTAAGGCTAAAGAATTTCACCATAAATTGGATGTTATAAAATAAGAAATTACAAAGGAGCTGAAAAACATCAAGGAAGAAGAGGCAGTTTGGGAAGGAATTATAAAATATCTTCAGGAAATTGTCAAAATGATATGTGGCTTCCAAGTACAAAATAGAAACTCATCAATATTATACAAGTTTTGGTAGAACATAAAAAATTATTGGCAGCTTTCAAACAAATGAAGATGTAGATTTTACATCATCTCTTATCAATCATCACATATGCATTGATAAGGGATGAGATTCAAAATATAGATGTCTAAGTCACACAAGGAAACTTTGAGAATGTGATTAATACAAAATTATTCAACGAACAAGTTTTCAATGTGGATATGATGAAAAGGTTGAGTACCATTTTTGTTACTTTTGATGCATGTGGTGATAACATTTCCAATTGTTGTCAAAGTGTAGAGGAAATTCAAAAGTATCATGCCACTTGAAACTTGAGAATGGTTAATGTAATTGTTCCCAAAAATAAAGTCTTAGCATTAACTGTTAAGTCATTAGAAAATTCAAAGAAAAATTTCTTCTTCAACAGGACCAAGGTACAACTCATAGGACTTCTTTAGTAGACATCAAAGGTAGTGCAGATAAATGAATTTGAAAATTTTAAGGAGCTAATTTGTGTAACTTCCTTATTGTAATTAATTCAAAAGTCATGGTTATGTTTTAATTTTTTTATTTGTGATAGTGACTTTCATCATTAGGGAATAAGTTAGAAAATAAGCTTTCTTTGCTCAAAAGTAAGAAATTTCAACTTCAATAAAGCTTATTTGACTCTCCACAATTCGTGGAGGTAGCGATTGAGGTGGTTACGAGTTGGTTACAAGGTAGTTGTATGGAAAGAGTCTATAATTATAAGGCTCTAAGCATTGTAAATGACTTTTAGTTTTTCATATATTTGACACAAGACTTTTGAAGTTGTATAATTCCAAAAAGTAATGAAAAATAATTTTGGAGGTGCATCCATGTTGTTTCCTACTTTTTATTGTTGACCTTTTGTATGTTATGCATTAATAATAATCATTGTGATTTTGAAAATAATTTGTGAAGGCAATAGTCAAAACTCAATAAGCTTCTTCCAAGAACATTCACTTCTTGGTATCTAGAATTGAAGGTGTTTGGGTTTGGTATGTGTTCATCATTGAGTTTCTTGTGCATATCTTTGATCCTTGTGATGGAAACATTTCAATTTTAAGTATTTTTGTGAAGCTCCAATAATATTGGTATCTTTTTTATTGAAGGTTTCTTTACTATTTTTTTCCATTTTAAGTCTTTCCATTCCTTTATGTACTTTTAGGTTAAAATTATACAAAAATACTAAAAAACCTATTATACAAGGGAGTTGACCCACTCAAACACAGAGGAAGATTTCCATTTCATACAATCTCTCCAACTGATGGAGCATTATTATCACTTTCCACTAGGAAAGTCGGGTGTCATTTCAAGTGTCAATCCAATTACCAACAAGCCTACATCATACTAGCCCCAAGATAATATCATTGCCTAAGATCTTGGGAAAAATAAATATACTCAAGAATTAGCCTTAGACAAGTATGAATAGGGGGACACAAAAAATAATGAAAATATAGACTGGAATAAAATTGAGGAACATACAAATATAAATGTTGTGAATAAGCACATTATGTCCTTGTCTAATTATAACTCTGGGAAAAAGGAGCTTTCCCAAGAATTAGTCTTAGAAAATATAAAATAGTTTACTGCTAACCAAGTAGGAAAAAATAATTGGAATCCAACAAGGGATACAAGGTATTTAACAAAGGAGGAGGGCACATAGAGGAATATTCTTCCTGAATCAATTAGCTCCCCTTTTTCTAGCGAAGAATTCTTTCTAAAGAAAGAAAGAAACAATGTGTTTGATAATGGATGGTTAATTTTAAAAACAAAAAAGAAAAGACAAAAATGTAAAGAGGAGAGATACCCAACCCCAAGAGGAGAGAGAGAAAATAAAGACTTCCTAAATGCTTTGATAAGTTTAGGAAAATTAAGGAGAAAAATCAATTAATAAAGGATGATGATATTTAACTGCACTTGTTGGAACGTTAGGGGACTTGAATCCCTTGATAGGAAATACATTGTTAGGAGGTACATCTAAACCAAGCTAAATTTGAAGATGTTATCCTTTTATAGGAAGTAAAAGTTTTAAACTTCACCCTTTAAACCAATCTCCAATTCATTTGGAAAGAGTCCTCCCAGTTCTATACTAAACATGAAAGAGGTAAGGGGGGACTGCTATTTTGTTAGCCAATAAATGGGCCCAATTTGTGATAGATTATGGAACCTCTCCCTATAATAGAGTAGTGTGGATAGTTATTGAAAAGGATGATAGAATATTTGGACTTTGCTCAATCTATGCACCCAATTATTATAGAGATAGGTGTGAATTATGGAAATGGATTTGTAGTCTTCAGGATGTTCCTATATTATAGGGGGACTTTAACATGATTGATAACAGTGAAGATAAATCCAGTGGTATAGATATGGATTGGAAAGGAAATGAGAAATAATTTTGGTATAGAATGAAGAAAAGGCTAGAGATTTTTTATCCTCTAAAAGGATTGAAAAAATAAATTTAAATTATTTGGTTCACATGGTGTAACTTTCAAAGAGGGAATAGGAGAATCTATAGCAGGCTTGATAGATTCTATGCTAACAAAGCTTCTTCAGTTTTGATCAAAGAAATGGTAATAACAAAGTAAAGGTTTATCCTTATTCTCTATTTGATCACCCAATCAATGTGAAGATCTTAATATATAATAAAAGGCCTAAGAAATGTAGGAAAGATTAAAAAAATATCCTAAATTACAACCTATTAAAAGATGAGGACTATAATGAGGCTATTTTTACTCTTAGGGAAATTAATAAATGGATGCTAAAAGATAAGTCGGACCTTGAGAAATTGAATAATAATTTTAAAGGATGGACAATTATCTTCCAGACTATCAAGGAAAAAAAATTAAAGGACAAAAGGAAGACTAAAAATGACTTGCAAGAAAATATACTCACACTAGAATTTAGTCTGCAAAGAGACCCTAAGAGTATAATATTGAATGAGGAACTAATTTCCAATAAAAACTCTTTGAGAAAGTTACAAACTAATAAAATAAAATGATTAAAGTGAAGGCCAAAGATGAATTGTGTTATAGTAATCATGCATTAGCTAATAATTATACAATCTTTAATTGATTATTAGTCTAATTCATTTCATGCACTTAAGTTAAACTTAGGAGTGTTTTTATGTTAACCAGAGTGAGCTATTATTAGATCATTTTGTCTCATAAAACAAGATGACAAAACTTGTCATGATCTAATCCCTTTATCATTTAGGATTGCTCCTATAACGCACTCACCCTCATTTTATTATCTCTTGATGATATCCTTGAAGACTCTTGAGTTCATTTTTTCTAAGTTTTTCTTGTTGATGATATAGTAGATTATTGTTTGCAACTCTATTGTGTGGAAGGTGTTATTGTTCATTGTTTGATCTTGAATCTTGTGATATTCACAATTCTAACATGCTATCAAAGTGTGGATTTAGGGAACCCCTTCTCAATACCATGTTAGAATTGTGAATGAACATGAGATATAGGATCAAACAATGAACAAAAATACCTTCCATGCAATAGAGTTGTAAATAATAATAAATTATATCATCAACAAAAAAAACTTACAGAATGAACCTCACGAGTCTTCAAGGAGATATTCAAGAGATAATACAATGAGGGTGAGTTCTTTATGGAAGCAACCATGAATGATAAAAGAGATTAGATCATGACAAGTGTCATCATCTTATGTGATGAGACAAAATGATCTAATAATAGCTCACTTCAATTAACATAAAAAAGCATTCCTAAGTTTAGCTTAAGTGCATGAAATTAATTAGACTAATAATCAATTAAAGATTAAGTAATTATTAGTTAATGCACGATTACTCTAACACCTCCCTTTAAGATGAACTTTGGGAGTAGCTAAAAACCCAAAAACGCCAATGCATAAAAGAAACAAAAGCCTTATGGGTCCCGAAAAACAAGGCATGATGAGGTACCCATGTACAAATAATTTAATCTATCACAAATGGAGAAAAAGGAGAAAACATCATGGGAAAAACTCCTCTCTAAAAGAGAAAAGAAAATGAAGGACTAAAAAATCCTCCTGTATAAGAGTGAATTTGCACCCCATGTGCAAATCCTATTTTTTCCCTCCACTTTAGAAAACCAAGTTAGGAGGCTTAATTACACTAAGCCTGCTGCTTTCATCCCACTTGGCACCTTTTGTGAGTGTCAATGGAGACATTTCTGTCAGGGACGCCCACATGGTGCACAAATGTCCGCTCGACACGCTTACGTCCCTAGCAGATTCCTATGACTGAACCTACAGAGGTGTTACAGTTCTCATTGGGAATCAAGTTGTAACACCCTCTTTAGTCGACTAACCTGAATATGGTCATTTTCTTTATTTCCTCTTCAAATTCTCTCCTTCTACATGTATTCTAACTTCTTCACTTCATTCACAAGCTCACTTTCATACTCTTGCACTCACTCTCAAGCTTTCAAGCAACATTTCAAGCACTCCATTGCAGCAATAACTTCACTCCATTACTTCAATAGAGCAAGTTGGGGACAACACCATTGCAGCAAAGGCTTGAGTACTCTGATTTTCTCCCCCAATTAGCCTTGGGTGCTCTTGGTGGAGGTGGTAAGCTTCCCTTTCCTTTCCTCTATTACTTGGTAGAGTAAGCACATTTACTGTTTTGTAGTGTTTTTGGTGCTCTTTATTACATTACTTTCTTTATCATACTCATTTTATTGGTTGTCCATGGAGGTGGAACCTAAACAAGGGTCTGATTGAGGCAGGCCCCTATATAGCCACCCAAAATTTTCCTCTCCTTGTGTGTACGTGAACGTGCTTTCAAGGAGCTAGTTGGAAAATGATTTTCTTTGTGAGATCCTTCTTGCCACCTTAATCCTTGCATTTTTACTTTATCACATTAGAGAGTACTTTGTTTACTTAATCACGTTATTTTGGCCCGTTAGTAGTAGTTAGCTGGGTCGTTAGCTTGTTTTCTTAGGTTTTACCTTGTCTTTGTAGTTGTCTGGCCGTATGGACGCTAGCGCACTTTAGAGATGCCAGCACGCTGCGTTGTCATCCAAGGACCACGCTTTCATCCTCGGGAAGAGAGCTTCCTGAGACATAGTGTTGAACTTGAAAACTGGCTTGCCTGGCCCCGTTATGTATCTCGGGTTTGTAGAGTGGTTGAAGGACCTTATAGTCCCAATTATTCTCGTCCTGCATATCCTAACACCCCGTTAAGCTAAGGTAAGTTAGGGTAGCCTTCCGCAACTTGGCCCTACATGACCCAGGGCCTTGCACGTGGTGGTCCCCCTCTCTTACACTTTTGGTGAACCCAACGTGAACCATTTTGGTTCCATTTTGTAATACTGATAGTTCTTTTCCTCGTACTCTAGGAGTGTTGTAGGTGTGAGTGTTGTGAGGTTGTTTCCTTACAATCCAACCTACAACCCCTAGTTGGCATAGTTGGAAGGTTCTGAAGGTGTTGTGTAATGAAACCTAAATTGGGTCACTATATTATCCTTTAACCTTTATGGACTCTATGGAAGCATCGTCTAGTGTGCATAATGGCATCTTTCTTGCATCAACCTATCCCCTTTGCATAGCCTGTGGACAATGGTATTGGTATAACCTTCACTTCACAAGACCTGTCGATGGGTTTTAACAAGGAACCATCTCCTCTTTATATCCCTACGTGGATCAATGGGAACATCGTAGCGAGTGTTCTCATTGATCTGATGTCACAAGTAAACATAATAATCAAGGAGATTATGTTGATCAAATTCTTACATAAATATGGGTACGATGCACCCATGAGTACCATCCGCACACATTACAAGATTTTCCTGCCTCAGGTATTATTGTCCCGTCAGTCTTGGTTGGACCTAAATCTATGAAGCTCATGTTTGAAATTATCCCTAAGTCTGAGCTCTTTAGGGTAAAGTTGGGTATCCCTTGGTTGGTAGCTATGAACACCATCCGCTCGGTCATGCATAAATGTCTAAAATTTATCCACGGGAGTTCCATGAATGTAATTCACGACACTGATTATAAACCACCAGCTGTTCATGGTAGCTACTCCTTGGACTACTCTTGGCCTATGCCCATTGGTCCTCTCCTTCCTAGGATGGACCTTCTGCACTGAACGTATCAAAATTATAAGAAAGGGAACCTGAGCCCGAAAGTGAGATACCCTCCCTTGCCTTATGTTGTTTCACATAGGGCTTGCTTAAAGGCTGACAATGATACCACTAAGGCACGTAGGAAGGAAGAAGAAAATCAGTCCCATGATCCTCCTTCCTCTTCTACTAGTCAGTTTGATGCTTCTTCTCACTCTACTATCATACCATCAGATTATGCTCCTCATTTGCAGGAGAATCCTATGGTGCCCGCTTGGAAAAATCCTAAGCATCCTGCATTCAAACTTCTTGGCCGCCTAGACCCATTCGGTATAATAGGAAGAAGGTCTCCCATGGAGAGTCCTCTTTGTCTCAACCTATGCGGACTCCTACCGCTCCTTCTCCTAAGGCATTGAATGGGAAGAGGCCCGCTGTCGTGGCTCTTGAGCCGACTCCCCTTGCCACTCCTCAGCACGTCCCTCCTGCTCTCGTTCAGGAATCCGTCCCTCTGCCAAAAATAGTTGTAGTAGATGTTCCCATGGTTGAGAAAGAGCCTTTTGTTCCTTCACATCCTTTGGCATCCAACTCAAAGAGTCATTGAAACTGCCTTGTGCACGAGCGCAAGCACTAGCAAAAGGATCTCTTAACTGAGCAGGCCACCTCACAAAGGAAGGAGGAAGAGACGAACGCCCCTACTTTAGGACCTCCTACAATATCTTCCTCTCCCCTTTCTTCTACTTCTCTTCAGTATAGTTCCACACTGCTTCCGACTCTCGTAGCGAGTATGAATGTGCCTAACCCCAAGTGGGTATAGGTGTTCATCGCTCCTTTGGTGGAGCCGCCTTTGCTGATGTTTGTTCTAGGTATCCAGCCTTTCCCAAAACTTGTGGATATGACTAATACCTCAGTCATATCTATTGTGGTTTTTTCCTCCTTTTCCTCTGCACCTCTAGCCTCGTCTATGGGGAGTTCATCTCCTCCAAAAAAGTAAAAGGTGGAGTCTAGTCCTTATAGCAATGAAGGACGTAAGAGGAGCTCACCTTCTCCACAAGGTAACCCCATGATAACTTGTTATGTCTTGGTGACAGAACCGGTCTCAGCTTCCCCTGAGTTTGTCACTGCTCCCGAGTCATTCGGCAAGCCTAACGATGAATCTCAGGTGCAACCTGCCCCGTCCACTTAAGTTAAACATGGTGCTCCTATGGGGTGCATGTTTAACTCTATGGATGAAGTCTCATCCTTGTCAATGATCTTCGCAAAGTCACTAACCCTAGCTCCACAAGAGCTCGATGAAGAAGACCTTGCAGGGCCTTCTTCCTTAGCCCTTGTTGCGGGAAGGTTGGATGCTCCTCCTCTAAACATCCCAGCATTGTAGGCTCGTCCTCCTTCCCCCTACGATGATCTAGAGTGGGAAGCGGATGAGGCCTCTTCTTGATCTTTTGTGTGTGTGTGTTTTGTGATGTGTTCCCCTATGATCGTGCTATGTGTGCATGGATGACCCTAGCCACCCTTATTGGTGCTTGGATATAGGTGTGGTTTTTGTGTCATAAACCTTCTTCTATTTGTGTCATCATTCTTCCATGTTTGTGCTCGATTTTTGATAAATTGGGGATGATGCAAAGCGTTGGGGGAATTTAGGCTTCCCTTCCATGTTGATCCATTTTATTTATTTTTACTTTGTTTTATGTGCATTCTTCCTAATCTGGTTGGGGATTGATGATATTTCTCCTTGCACCATGGTTACCTATTATTTATATGAGCTCGAACAAATCTAACCCCGTTAAACTAGATCCCCCTATGCCCTTTGTTCATGAGGTTTTCTCTCTTTTTCTTTCTCTTTATATTTTTCTCTTCTTTGCTTGAGTTGTCCCTCTCATGTGTGACAACGCCTTTCTTCAACATTTCTATTTTCAGAAAATGCATTTGTTGCCAACGAATCTTTTCTCGAAAATCTTTACAAAATTTTCTTTAGAATCACATTCTCAACTTGGAACCCTAATGGAACATGTTTCCTTCATCACAGGTTTGTAAAGAAAGGACTTGAAAACCTTCCTCTGAAGTGGGAACAACTTTGACCTTCCCCTCGCATGGGGGCATATCCTTCCTTTTGAATTCCTTGATGAAGTGAACATCTTTCGAAAGGATCCCTTGATGATGGATCACTCTAAGAAAAGAAAACATATACTTTTGAATTGTGTGTCCCTTCAGTGGACCCCATTCTCCACGATGGGTTCCTGAGGGACCCCCTTTGAAAGATCTTATCTTGAGTGAATCATTTGCATCTAGCTTGGGGGCAGCCTGACTAGACCTCACTTTTCAAATAGTGCATCCCTTGAGTGGACCCCTCTTCTTTTGAAGGGTTCCCAAGGGATCCCTTTGAAATACTTCCAAATCATCGACAATATGTGAAGTTGTTTGCTTACTTTCCTACATGGTCGCTTCCTGACTCTACGGGGCCTACTTTCTCGGGTTTCCTCCATGCAAGAGATCTTGGGGGATACCTCCCTATAGGCTTGAGATCCTGTAGGGCACTTCCTTTGGGTTTCCTCCATGCTAGAGTTCTTGGGGGACACCTTCCTTACAGGTCTACAGACTTGTAAGGCGCTTGCTTCATGAGGTATCCTCCATGCTAGATTTTTTGGGTGACACCTTCCTTGCAGGCCCACTAGCCTGTAAGGCACTTTCTTTCTTCAACTTCATAGTTCTGAGAAGCTATGGAGTCCTTTACTTTCCCTGCACCTTCAGGTTCACCAAATCGTGGTCTGCTTCCTCGACAATTAAGGTATACATTTCTAACCTTACTCATTCCTTGATCTACTTTACTGAGCACTCATCACTATTTGTGCTTGCTAAAGTGGGGGAAAAATGTATAAGAGTGAATTTGCACCCCATGTACAAATCCCCTTTTTGCACTCCACTTTAGAAAACCAAGTTCGGAGTCTTAATTACATAAGCATGTTGCTTTCATCCCACATGGCATCTTTTCTGAGTGTCGATGGAGGCGTTTCTTTTGGGGATGCCCACGCAATGTGCAGATGTCTGTGTGGCGCACTTACATCCCTAGCAGATTCATGCGGTTAAACCTGTAGAGGCATTACACTTCTCATTGGGAGTCAATTTGTAATGCCCTCTTCGGCCGACTGACCTGAATATGGTTGTTTTCTTCATCACCTCTTTAAATTCTCTCCTTCTACATGTATTCTAACTTCTTCACTTCATTCACAAGCTCACTTTCATACTCTTGCACTCACTCTCAAGCTTTCAAGCAACATTTCAAGCACTCCATTGCAGCAACAACTTCACTCCATCACTTCAATAGAGCAAGTTGGGGACAACACAATTACAGCAAAGGCTCAAGTACTCTCATTTTCTCCCCCAAGTAACCTTGAGTGCTCTTGGTGGAAGTGGTAAGCTTCCCTTTCCTCTCCTCTATTACTTGGTAGAGTAAGCATATTTACTATTTTGTAGTGTTTTTAGTGCTCTAAGTTATTACATTACTTTCTTTATCATACTCGCTTTATTGGTTGTCCGTGGAGGTGGAAACACCTAAATGGGGGTCTGACTGAGGTAGGTCCCTATATAGCCACCCAAAAAAATTTGTCTCCTTATGTGTATGTGAACGTACTTTCAAGGAGCTAGCTAGAAAATGAGTTTCTTTGTGAGATCCTTCTTGCCACCTTAACCCTTGCATTTTTACTTTATCACATTAGAGAGTACTTTATTTACTTAATCATGTTATTTTGGCCCTTTAGTAGTATTTAGCTAGGTCGTTAGCTTGTTTTCTTAGGTTTGACCTTGTCTCTATAGTTGTCTAGTCATACGGACGTTGACGCACCTTAGAGACACCAGCACATCATGTTGTCATCCAAGGACCACGCTTTTGTCCTCAAGCAGAGAGCTTCCTAAGACGCAGTGTTGAACCTAAAAACTAGCTCACCTAGCCCCATTTTGTATCTTGGGTCTGTAGAGTGGTTGAAGGACCTTATAGTCCTCATCATTCTCGTCCCACATATCCTAACACCCTGTTAAGCTGAGTTAAGTTAGGGAAACCTTCCGCATCTTGGCCCTCCATGACCTGGGGCCTTTCACATGGTGGTCCCCCTCTCTTACACCTCCAAACCAATATATTAAAAATAATATGAACATGAAGAACATTGCACAAGCATGAAGAAGTTGTAGATAAATGTCAAATGATGATTGTTATAGTTTTGATATAAAGAACCTCCTTTGAAACAAATGATGATCAAGATCAATGATGAAGAGGGAAGACTCTCTAAATCCCATTGTCAAATCCTCTCTCAAAAACCATTCAACAAATAACATAGATTTTAATGCAAACAACAACTATGAAGCAATTTCCCTGAATTCAAACTTGCACAAATGACTTAAAAACATCCAAATATATTATTATTTCATATATTATAGTCAATAGGACTGATATACAGTAGTAAGAGAAAATTATAATCAGATTTAAAATATGAAACTACTAAGCAAACATTGTTGCAATTTCTCTTCATTGCAAACTTCAAACAATAAAAATCTGCACTTGCAATCTTCAATTTATGGTTGAATCCACCTTCAACCATGGACTTAATCTTCCATTTTTTGTCTCAACACTCTCTTAGACCTGAAAAATCATGGCTTCTACCTTCTTGCTTCAAAAATCCATGCCTAGGAAGTACCAGCTTCAATTTGGCAGCAACCCTTGAAAATGACCAAAATAAAGCATATAAATTAACTCCTTCAAACCTTCCTGTAACTCCCAATTTTATATGCCTGGAAATGGAAAATATGCTTTCAAAAATGAATTTAAAATCATTAAATGTTAAAAAGGTATCTTTTTGTAACCCCCATCCATGATTGGCCAAGAAAAGAAGTATCGACTTCCTCACAAATAAGAGCCTCGAAATAGAAAAAGCCAAACCACTTGCTCTTGGGCACCCAAATTCTTCATGAAAAATTTGAGGAACAATAAATTAGTTTTCATAACATGTAACTCCCCAAATCCCATGCCCAAGAAGGAATATTTGAATATTTTTCCTCGAAAAAGCCACAAAATGAGCCCAAATCACCATAAAACTGCAACAACTTGGCCAAATATTTATCAAATATTTTAGGCCTTGTTACAAAATATTTATTCACCTACAATATTTAAAGACCAAACTAAATCAAAAATTAAGAATAAAATATTTTTTTTTTGATGCAAGATTTCCAGTCAATTGTGGATGCTCCTGCATCAGACACCCAAGATAGAAAAATTTTGTGAGATTGGTCTCACAAAATGGAATTGGATGCTAGGACCATCCTTTCAAGTTATAAACAACCTTTAGCAAACTCCATGACTAAATTTGGTACTGCTAATGAATTTTTTTTCTCCTCTTCCAATACTTAATTGGAACAAGCTCCCTTTTTTGACAACTCTGCTCTATACTCAACCTCCTGAATGTGGAATTATTTCCACCATAAACTGACCACCTCCTCCTAGTGTAATTCACATCCTGCTCCAATCTTGTGGGATTAAACCCACCATAGTCCATCCACCTCCACCAATTTTCACCTGCACTTAACTCTGCAACACCATACATATCCTTCTTTGAATACCAATCATCTCTAACAAAATCTAACTGAAACATCTCATCTACATGAAAATAATTATTCTCAAATTTGCATTTACCTTTTCATCACCTCTTACTTTTTCAACTTTGTTTTCTTCTTTCATTCCTTCTACAAGACATGCAACTGTATCACTTCCTTGTCCTGTAACTAGTGTTGCAATTTTAATGTTAGTAACACAATCAAGATATTCATCATTTCCATCTTCCTCCTCTTCATCCATTTCAATGTTAGTAACACAATCAAAATATTCATCATTTCCATCCTGCAACAAATTGTCACACACAAATCTCTTTATCAAACTCCTCTTTTACCTTCACCTCGTGTTTCTCAATTTTAATATTCTCAAATTGATTCATTTTTGCAACAAATTTATCCATTTCTACATTCTTATCCTCATCAAAACATACATTAAAATCTGATTTTACCTCATTGCCTTGTGCTAAAAATTTCACTACTGCAATTTTTTCTTCACTATAAATTATATCATTCAAACACAAATCAGATTTGGTTCTAACCTTATCAAAATTTGATATTCCTCTTTTCCTTACTATTGTAACAAAATTTTCAGCCTCCTCATATCTATCCATCTCATTCATATCATTTACATGCAAACCATAATCATCAATGAACTCACAAAATGCAAGTTTTACCTTTTCTTTAACAACTACAACTTGGTTTTCCTCTTCTTCAATGACCTCCTTTTTTCTCAACTCTTTTGTTGCTAATGCAACCTCTTTAATATCTGCTACACTTTTCTCTTCCTTCTCACTCTCTTTCTCTATGCCTTCCTCAAAGCATACTTCTGTAATATTTTCTCTTTCCTATTCACCTACATACACAACTATGACAAAAAATTTTCCTTTCTTCTTTGGAATTTTGTCAAATTCTTGTTGCACACTCTCAATTTTCAACCTTTTATGTATAGACTTCCTCACGCTTGGTGATCTGTCTACATACTCTAATCCTCTAACTTCCTTCTCGACCTGTAGGTCCTGGTACAAACTGCCTCACATCGGTGCTTCTGCCTACACACTCAAGAAATCCCACTCTGATACCGTTGATGGGAAGGGAAGACTCTCTAAATACCATTGTCAAATCCTCTCTCAAAAACCATTCAACAAATAACATAGATTTTAATGCAAAACAACAACTATGAAGCAATTTCCATGAATTCAAACTTGCACAAATGACTTGCAAACATCCATATATCTGATTATGTCAAATATTATAGTCAATAGGACTGATATACAACAATACAAACAAATTATAATCAGATTTAAAATATGAAACTACTAAGAAAACATAGTTGCAATTCCTCTTCCTTCACTGCAAACTTCAAACAATAAAAATTTGCACTTGCAACCTTCAATCTGTGGTTGAGTCCACCTTCAACCATGGACTTAATCTTCCATTTGCTATCTCAACACTCTCTCAGACCTACAAAATCATGGATTCTACCTTATTGCTTCAAAAATTCATGCCTAGGAAGCACCAACTTAAATTTGGCAGCAACAACCCCCAAAAATTACCAAAATAAAGCATATAAATTAACTCATTCAAACCTTTCTTGTAAATCCCAATTTTCTATGCCTAAAAATGGAAAATATGCTCTCAAAAATTAATTTAAAATCATTAAATGTTGAAAATGCATATTTTTGTAACCTCCATCCATGATTGGCCAAGAAAAAAAGTAGCCACTTCCTCACAAATAGGAACCTCAAAATAGAAAAAGTCAAACCACTTGCTCTTGGGCGTCCAAATTCTTCATGAAAAAGTTGAGGAACAATAAATTAGTTGGCATAACTTGTAACTCCCCAAATCCCACACCCAAGAAGGAATATTTGAATATTTTTCCTTGAAAAAGCCACAAAATAGCCCAAATCACCATAAAACTGCAACATAACAACTTGGCCAAATATTTATCAAATATTTTAGGCCTTATTACAAAAATTGTATTCACCTACAATATTTAAAGACCAAACTAAATTAAAAATTAAGAATAAATATTTTTTTGGTTGATGCAAGATTGCTAGTAGACCGTGGATGCTCCTACATCAATCAAGAAGGCAATAATCTACATGAGTGAATTCAATGACAATACTCAAATCAAAAGGAAAACAAGGGAAACATTTGGAACTCAAAGATACAAATGGAACATGTACTAATAGTCTAAAGAACCCTGGTCAAATGAAAATATAAGATTATCTCCAGAAACAAGAATCCAAGAGTGTCTATATGGTGAATGCCCAATCTCACCGAAATGCATGGGTAACCAACCATTGCATTTACCTAACTTACATAGGAACAAAAACTAGATACATAGATCACTCCAAAATGAAATCAAGGAAGCATTAGCACCAACAGTAAAAACCCCCCATAATGTGAAAAGGGAGATTTGTCACATACCAATTCTTTGCTTACCTAGTTTTGATATTATATAATTTGGAAAAACTAAATTAGACCCTTGGATCTTTGCCATGTGTTAATCTATGAGTGATGTTTATAGATGTTAGTAAGATGTATTTTGAATTTGATGCATATATTAGATTATATGATGATATAATGTACATGTTTTGCTTTGATTATGATTTATGTACTAACCCTACTGATGAAATTTAAGTATAAATGAGTGTAGGTACATGTCAAAGATGACAACATGGTCGAGGTAGAGGTGTTTGGCCAATTAACATCGATGAATATGATGAGAATCTTGCACACACCACGTGATTCATTTGTTTCAAAATTTCCATACACTTTGACCAAGTATATTTTATGAGTGTATGCTTTGTGCTTGTTTGAAAATGAAGAAAAATTGTTATTATGCATTTTAATGATGTTAGTAAATCAAAAATAAATTGATTTAATCAAAAAAAGACTAAATATGCTTTGTTTTGATGTTGTGTATTATGTTTATCTTATTTTCAAAATTGAATTAGATAAATTGGAAAAAAAATTAATATTTTACTTTAGATGGTAAATCATTTTTTATATATTGATATTAATATAATAAAATATTATTATCGTGTAAGTATTTATAAATAGTTTAAACATTAGAAACTTTGCATGATTATAAAAATTAAATAAATAAATCTAAATTAAATTAAATAACTTAAATAAGTAATTGATAAATAAATTTTAAATTAAAAGGAAAATTAATTAAAAATTTTAATAAAAGAAATGATAAATAAATTTATGAAACTAGAAGTTTGCTTGAAATCATGCAAAAGATTGGTTAAATGTTCAGTTCTAGATCAAGGAACTAGAGTAAAAAAAGTTGCATGAAAAATATTAAAAGAGAAAACGAAGAAGAGAGACATCATCAATGGAGCCAGGGGCAAGAAAATGGAAGCATTGTTGTGAAGAGGAGAGGACAAGGTTGTGCAAAATTACAAGGAATTTGGTGGAGTGACTAAGGGAGGTGCTTTTAAAGGAGCCCATATTTGCACAATGAATTTTACTCATTGCATTTTAGAAGACAACATTTCTTTGAGGTATTTTACCTATCACTCTAGTGCATGGTTTATACTTGCATTACTACATGTATTTTGTATAGTCTTGGTGTCGGCCATGAGATCACATTTCTTGAGGTATTTTATAAATAGTTTGTGTGCCTTGCCCACGCCTCATGCAATCTGTCATTTGCATTTACTTGAAAGTTTCTAAATATTTTTCAACAAATTCATTTGTGCATATCTTGTAGTCATGGTATTGCATGAGATGACATTCCTTGGAGGAAGTTTACTAGGGGAGAGGGGCCTATAATGGAGCAGGGTCCAATAGTGGGGATAGAAGTAGTTCTCAATGGGCCCCATAGTGGAGCACTTTAATATCCAATTGCAAAACACTTTTTATCCATAAAGTATGCAAAGTGACAAATCATGTAATGCCACATCAGCACACCAATAAAACATGACTTAGTGCACCACTATCAGTCTCACTTTTTTTTGGGGCCTTTTTGGATACCTCAACAAAAAGCATGTTGATGTGGCATCATATTTGATGATGTGGCCCTAAAACGAAATATAGAAGCACATGAGTTGCCAAATAAATTGTTGTATAGAATTGGGAGTGATTTAAAATTTCCACATAAGATTTTGAGAAACGTGAAGTTAGGGTGCTCCACTATATGCCCCTCTCCCCTAAGGAGTTCTTACACCTAGTCTGTGCTTTCACATTTTGCATGCATGTCAATTCAGAGCATTTGCAATTGCAACATTTTCCAAGAATCCATGTCATTATGCTTTGATGAATGTAGTACCCTATTTTAAAGCCTTTAATTTTGTCACAAGTCGTGAGGTTTTGGCATTTTGCACCTAAAAATTGTATTTTATTCTAAGTTTCTAAAGCTTATTTTTATCAAATCCATATTTTCCCATATTCATGGCTACACAATGGCATCTCTTTGAATAGTTCACACTTTTTTTTGGAGCCTTGTAAATAGATGATGAAGATCATATTAGTATGAATACTCCTATGGGTATTATCAACTGATGCAGATCATGTTTTGAAATCTGAGGAAAACCATAAATCTTTGTACACATTTTTGTGCTAGGTTTCCTTGAAATATTTTTCCAGTTTAAACCATTTGTTGTGCATGCTAAAACTTCCTAGTCATCACGATGGTGACTCTTGTAGCTATCATATCAAAGCCCCAATTTTTTTCTCTATAGATCCACTTTTTGTTTATGGTGAATAGAATGTAGTAACAGTCGTAGAGAATTTTGGTTTCTAGAGTCTATGATTTTATCAAAATTTAAAACATAGTTGGTTCGAATTAAAACACATTTATAAATTTAGGCACAAATTCCAACCTCATGAAACTTCCTTTGAGAATAGTCAAAAGCATTTTAGTTTCAATCTAAAATTAGTTAATTTATATAAAAGTGAAACTAGTGTTGATTGGAAATTAGAAACGCACTCAGAGATTAAAATGTATGGAAGGAATTTAGTATTAAATTTTGCATGGAAATGAGTAAAGAAATACATGTACTTTAAATTAAGGTATCATGATTTGTAAATTTTATTAAATGGAAATAAATTATATCTGAATCATATACTTCACTGTCTTTATGCATGAAAGATTTGTTAGAATTGTGCCAAACATGAGCCACAAGATCAAACAATGAACAAAGAAACCTTCCACACAAGAGATCTACAAACAAATAATTGTTATATTCCTCAACAATAAAAAGCTAGATAGAATGCAAGAGAAGAGAAAATCTCAAGAGTAGAAGAGAATACAATGAGGGTTGAGTTCTATATAGGAGAAACCCTAAATGAGAAAGGGATCAGATCATGAAAAGTGTCAATATATCATGTAATGAGACAAAATGATCTAATAATAGTTCTCTAGTTAACATAGTAAACCACTCCTAAGTTTAGCTTAAGTGCATGAGAATAAATTAGACTAATAACTAGTTAAAGATTAATTAATTATTAGTTGATTCATGATTACTCTAACACCCCCTTAAGATGAACTTAGGGAGTAGCTAAAAATCTTAAAAAGAGAATGCATGATGGGTCTTGGAAAATAAGGCCTGGTGAGGTACCCATGTAAAAAAAAAAAGATCTCTCAAAATCAAAGAAAAGGAGAAAACCACATGGGATAAAATCCTCTCCAAAAGAGAGAAAGACAAATGAAGGACTAGAAAATCCTCTAAATCGAGGTGAAGGACTAAGAAGCCTTCAACTAAAATAATGTCCCAAAAAGAAGAGGAACATGTAGAACATCATTGAAGCACAAAGAAGTTGTAGACTATTGTCGAGTGATGACTGCGATAGTGTTGAAATGAATAACCTCTAGAAATAGGAATGCAAGAGTATCCATATGGTAAATGATCCATCTCACCAAAATGCAAGGGTAACCAGCTCTTGATGTACATTGCATCTAAAAGTACATGGGAACAAGAACTAGATACATAGATCACTCTAATGTGAAACCAATGAAGCATTAGCATCAATAGTAGAAATCCCCTCATAATGTTGATAAGGGAAAGCCTTGATAGGTACACTAAAATTGTGTGAAACCAAGAAGTGCATGTAGGAGAAACAACCTGCAAATAAAGGGTGTGCAAACTAAGGCACACACACATGAGGAAAGAATCACTAGGATTCATTGTTGTCAAGGAAGGGACACTCACTTAACAAAGGTGTGATGGAAAAAAAAGGGCCCACACTACCCCCCATGGTAATTATATCATAGTGTGAGTACAAAAGGCATAACAAGATGTGAAAAATCCCCAAAAAATATACACCAAATGACACTTTATCTTAGTGTGTCTACAAAAGTGAATGTGCATGAAAAGGATGTCTACAATGCCCAAATAGGACATAATATAGGAAATACATATAGAACAACCAAAAAATGAGTCATCCATGCAAATGAAAAGTTCCCAAGAGCTGAGACTGCCAAGTAATTCACCGGAGTGTGAAAACACCAAAAACTAAATAAAATGTACTTAGAGAGAAATCTAGAAAAATTGCATAGATGGATTTGAAGAGCTCTAAAAGGCCATCTAAACTTCACTTAAATCACAAAAAAATGGAGAAACTAATTAGAATTTATGAGCTTGAGATTGAAAATAGCACCTATGACTTCAATAGGATATAGAATGCACCAACAATAGAAAAAGGTGATGAGACACACACCACTGAAAAGTTGACAAAACAGTCTTTCTAACAATATCTTGTATGCCCAATTTTGATATCGTACACCCAAGTATGGCCAAAAGGAAAACATCTCGTTCAGGGCACAAAGAGGGTTCAAAGGGCCCACCCTAGCAAGTGTACCGCTAACATCAGTAGAATATTATGAGAATATTCCCTTTTATAAGAAAAAACATCTAGCCCCCAGGAAAATAATGCGCCAGAATATTCCTTGAATGTGGTCCAAATATATCCCAAAGATGTTGCCACAAAAAGTTGCCAAGATATTCTGACCTAAGCATGGAATATTTTTTGATATATGCCTAGAAAGCTGGAGCGGTGCCAAAAAAAAAAAAACTATACTTGTCGAGAATGTTTGGTGGTGATGGAAAATTTGAAAACGAGCTAGGAAAATAAATTTGATTGTCCAAGAGGGAAAAAAGTTGACCAATGGGAGTAAAGGGTCATCGACAATGTTTAAAAAACCTATTGTTGAGGCCATCGGGACCCACGGAGGGTACGAGTCCCCGCTATGCAGTTGAAGCTTGCAGGTCGCTGCAATAGAGGTACCTCGTACCCTACAAAAAAAAATATAGTTTTTTTATTATTTCTAAAAAAAAAAATTAAAAAAAAATACTGGACCTTGGCTTTTTTTTCAATTTTCATGCACAAGGTCGTATAGGGGTCGTACGAGCCCCTGTACAAATTGTTTTACCTCAGATGCCCCCGATGTCGACTATAGGAAAATTTATAATAAAAATTCATCGAATCAGCCTCCTGAATCCAATGATGGGGTATTTTTTATGCCAAAATGTACCTCAAAGTCACCCACCTCCAAAAATTGCAAAAAAAGCAATGGATAATTCAGATCTAAAGCCTGTAACCCTCGTTGAAGAAAAAACTCAAGAATTTAGAAGGGGTTTGTTGAATCCACACTCTGATACCATGTAAGAATTATGGAAACACGAGCCACTAGATCAAACAACAAACAAAGATACCTTCCATGCAAGAGATCTACAAACAAAGAATTGCTATATTTCTCAACAAGAAAAAGCTACAGAATGCAAGAGAAGAGAAAATCTCAAGAGTAGAAGAGAATACAATAAGGGTTGAGTGCTATGTAGGAGAAACCCTAAATGAGAAAGGGATCATATCATGGCAAGTGTCAACATCTTAGGCAATGAGACAGAATGATCTAATAATAGCTCTCTAGTACATAGTAAATCACTCCTAAGTTTAGCTTACGTGCATGAGAATAAATTAGACTAATAATTAATTAAAGAATAATTAATTATTAGCTAATGCATGATTACTCTAATGGATTGAAAAACTGAAAGACACATAAAATCATTTGCATGATAGAGAGAATTATCAATTTATTCAAATTATAAAAGTTATACATGATTAAACCTTAGGTTTCAAATTGTAAAGGCTTTAAAATTATTATTCATGCAAGTATTATTAAATGTTAAATTGGGAAAAGATTATTTTCATGAGTGAATGTGGAAAGTTTACCTTCTAGGACAGGTGTTGAGTATGGGTTGACATGGAGTGTAGATACTGCTTTTCCATATCTACATTTATTTGTTGTATGCAACTAGCTATATGCTTGGCCAAGCTACTTAGACCATTGAAATAAATATATTTATTTCTTTATCATATATTTTCTATTTTTCATATCCTAATATCAATCATAGCATGTTCTCATATGACAGAAATGCATATAGATATATTAGGCATGCACCAAACTCCATCATGTTCGTCAATCTCTTTTTTCTAAGCATCTCGTGTAGGATTAGTGGTTCTTCTTGTCAAGAATAACTGAAGTCGGGGAAGCATAAGCTTCATGGTTGGGAAAAAAAAGTGTCTAGACCATGTTCTCATCCTTAGAATTGTGGACAATCATGGGAATAGACTATTGAATATTCAAGTGTTATGTACATTATTTGTGCTTTTATTATATCATTATGACTTATTGAAGATGGACTGCCTATGTATACTATTGTATCATGTTATTGTTACCAACTTTCACTCACAACTCAATTTGGTAGAGCTGAAACAGTTGGTTGTATTTAAAAGTGAAGGGTATTCAAAAATTTCTGCTAAGTTAAATTGTTGCACAATAGGGATGCTTTCAAATGGATTTTATTTTTTATTATGCAATGTTTTACAACAGAAAGGAATTACACAAATTTCACAATATTGTTGTCTTTTATTCATTTTGGAATGAAAATGTATACAAGATTGCATAAACATTGTTATTTCATACATTGAGATCAAAATAATGCTTAATGTCCCACACAAGCCGTGGGAGTAACTGAACTATTGCAACATAAACATAAACTATACAACTAAAGATAAAAGTATAAAAACACATGAGGAGAAGGTATATCCATCATTTCTTGGTGGCATATTCTGGTGTTGATCTTCTTTGTTTTAGCTCCTCCTTGTTACTTATCTTCAATTAAACCTGCATGATGATGAAAGGATTGGGTTAGAGCTCTGGATATCAATCTCATCATATGTCCTATCAACAAAAATATAGCCTATATCTATGATAAATTTGATCAATTGAGCAATTATCATATGTATGCAAGAGAGCCTAAAAGTCAAATCATCAGGAAGAGCATTGAGCTTCATTTTTTTATCTAACTTGTTTGTTCACTATGTAGGTACAGGTTCATTTATCATTACATGATTCATCTTGTTTGATATCACAGCATGTGGAGAAAATGGGCTCCCACAAGGGTTGAGCCCAAAATGTTGCTCTCTCAATGTTTGAGAGGTATATGAAGTGTTTTTTTTATCAATGAAAGTGACTTCAAGTCACAACAGTCACTCCAAGCAAAAGATAAAGATAGTCACCATGCCTCAACAAGCACAATCACCATGA